>JACEGR010008628.1:0-34898 GCA_014170235.1 Listronotus bonariensis | reverse complement strand
TACAAGAACTTACATATTAATAATAAACAAAGGCATTCTGTATTGTCTAAATAGTGTGAATAAAAACTATGTACATATACATACTATATCCTTTTATCTGCATAAAAAGACATGTAGAGCATTTTATTTATGGTTAAAAGGTTTGTAATTTTAAAATGCTATTTTGTATGACATATCATTTATGCCACTTGCTGAAATGTTTGGTATCATTAAAAATTGAGTTGATAACATTATAACTAACATCTAATTCCATGTATTCTTGTGCCTGAACTATTATCACTTTCCTTTGTTCTTGACTTGGATTATTATACTGAAAGCTAGCTTTACTAGGTTCTATTGAAAGGTCAGAAACGTGTGATGGAGGGTAGTCGTTTCATTGAAATACAATAAAAAGTTAAAAAGATAGCGTTCCGATTAAAAAAAAAAAAAAATTAAAAGATTGTTTACCTTGGCTAGTAGCCATGCAACGCATGTTTAGTAATGTTTGACAAATCGTTTATAGGTCATTCCATTATCGCGGGTGCAACATTTAGACACATATTAGTTTTATGTAATTTAATAAAAAATATTTTAAATAAAATAAGTCTTTAAAAGTCTACATTTTAATATTTTTTTTTATATCACTATTACTTTATTTTAAAATAATATTTTAAAAGCCAGAAGGAAGGTTTAAATTGCCATCGCGGGTGCTACAAATTTGGCCCCACCTTCTCACATCATAGTTAAAAACACGCATAAATCTTTTAATTGTGATATTATAATTATGTTATGCCTAAATATTTAGTAAGGCATTTAAGTGACAATGTAGATAAAATAAAAATTCTAAACAAAACAAAAATAAACATTAAATTATGCATTTTTAAGTTAATCGCGGGTGTAACCAGTCTAATTTAGGTACAAACTACCAATAATTTTATTTATATGGAAATAAAATAACAGTTCGTATTTGTTACTTACTGGTATACTTTTGTTGTCGCTTATATTATTTATTTCTTTTTAAATACGTCAATATTCGTCGAAAATTCAAATCTTAGTAACAACTGTTTTGCGCCAGTGTTTCAGGTATCATTTTACAATTTGTACCAATTCTTTGTATTTTTACTACTTAAGCTAGCAAAACCACACCTCAATTTTGGATTCTATTTAGGTCCATATTTTTAGGCTCTTTTTAGGCTATTTTATTACCCTATTTAATTTTTTTTTGCTCCTGTTTTCTTGGAAAAATCCGTGGTTCTGCTAGCTAGCTAAGCTAGCAGAACCACCAAGATCTTAGTAAATGGACAAGTATTTTTTTGTTTAAATATGCCATATTTTTAGGCTCTTTTAAGGTTCCTAATTAGTATATACTTTATTCAGATTTGTAAACTTTAGAACCCAAAAACACCTTATATTTTCAAAGGCGAGTCGTGTACAATTAGATTGTGAAATATTTTAATCTTTTCCTATCCTCAGTAAAAAATAAACTTCGTGTGTTTTATGTTTAAAGTGTGTCATCATTTTAGGCTATTTTTAGGCTGTAGGTATAGACAGTTCTAATGTTTTATATGATTTAGTTTATCAAATATTATTTTTTACTTTGTGGTTCTGCTAGCTTAAGAAGACAGCAGAACCACATCAGTATTTCCCAATAATAAAACATTCCCGAAACAAAACATATGCCATATTTTTAGGCTCTTTTAAGGCTTTCTGACTTATTATATATTAAATTTTTTTGCTCTTTGTTTTTTTTTTTTTTGAATAAAAAATGTGTTTAATAATATTAGAACACAATTTTTTAAAAAATTTTCTCCTTGTTTTTTTTTTAAATTATATCATCCTCTTAGACTATTTTTAGGCTCCCAGGTATACACAGTTTTAATGGTCTACATGACTACATGACTTTAGCAAATATTAGTTTTTTTACTTTGTAGTTCTGCTAGCTTAAGATTAAGACAGCAGAACCACATCAGTATTTCCCAATAATAAAACATTCCTGAAAAGAAACATATGCCATATTTCTAGGCTCTTTTTAGGCTCTCTACCTATTATATATTTAACTTTTTTGCTCTTTGTTTTTTTGAATAAATAATGTATTTATTAAATTCAGAACACATTTTTTTTAAAATTTAGTCCTTGTTTTTTTTGTTAAAATTATGTCCTTTTAGACTATTTTTAGGGTCCCAGGTATACACAGTTTTAATGTTCTACATGACTTAGTTTAGCAAATAATTTTTTTACTTTGTGGTTCTGCTAGCTTAAGATTAAGACAGCAGAACCACATCAGTATTTCCCAATAATAAAACATTCCTGAAACAAAACATATGCCATATTTTTAGGCTCTCTACCTATCATATATTAAACTTTTTTTCTTTTTTGTTTTTTTGGAAAAATAATGTATTTAATAAAATCGGAACTCAATTTTTATTTAAATTTAGTCCTTGTTTTTTTTTTTATTGTTAAAATTATGTCATCCTTTAAGAATATTTTTAGGCTCCCAGGTATACACAGTTTAAATGTTCTACATGACTTAGTTTAGTATGTATTATTCTTTTTTACTTTGTGGTTCTGCTAGCTTAAGATTAAAACAGCAGAACCACATCAGTATTTCCCAATAATTAAACATTCCTGAAACAAAACATATGCCATATTTTTAGGCTCTCTACCTATTATACTGTTCCAAAACACCTCGTATAAAAACACGTGCCTTCGTTTTTATACCTTTATTAACAATGTAACGTAACTATGGTTACAATAACGGCAAAATCTTAAATTGTCACTGTCTCGAAGTTTACAGCACAAAAGTCGAATCGGTACTAACTGATCCGAGGTTTCCCGTCGCCCTTTTATAGTATGGTGGAAGAGTAAAGAATGATCCAGAATATTCGAGAAATATCGTGAAAATTCCATAGTACATGATGGCATAAAAGTTATTAATGGATAATTCGGGCGTTTTCGGAAATCTTCGAAAGTGATGAAAGAACTTGGAAAAATTAAGGTAAATTATTTAAATAAATTAACAAACTAAATTAAATGATCCTAACTCTCTAAAATTCTATAACCTAAACACATTTTTGAAAGTCTGTAACAATACATTTAACTTTTGTAATCTTTGTTTTTTTTGGAAAAATAATGTATTTAATAAAATCGGTTTTTTTTTAAATTTAGTCCTAGTGTTCCTTTTGTTGAAAATATGTCATCCTTTTAGACTATTTTTAGGCTCCCAGGTATACACAGTTTTAATGTTCTACATGACTTAGTTTAGCAAATATTATTTTTACTTTGTGGTTCTGCTAGCTTAAGATTAAGACAGCAGAACCACATCAGTATTTCCCAAAAATAAAACATTCCCGAAACAAAACATATGCCATATTTTTAGGCTTTTTAAGGCTCTCTACCTATTATACATTAAACTTTTTTGCTCTTTATTTTTTTGGAAAAATAATGTATTTAATAAAATCGGAACACATTTTTTTTTAACTTTAGTCCTTGTTTTTTTTTGTTAAAATTATGTCATCCTTTTAGAATATTTTTAGGCTCCCAGGTATACACAGTTTTAATGTTCTACATGACCTAGTTTACCAAGTATTATTTTTTTACTTTGTGGTTCTGCTAACCTAAGATTAAGACAGCAGATCCACATCAGTATTTCCCAATAATAAAACATTCCCGAAACAAAACATATGCCATATTTTTAGGCTCTTTTAAGGCTTTCTACTTATTATATATTAAATTTTTTTGCTCTTTGTTTTTTTGAATAAATAATGTATTTAATAAAATCAGACTATTTTTAGGCTCCCAGGTATACACAGTTTTAATGTTCTACATGACTTAGTTTAGCAAATATATTTTTTTTAACACGCTTTTATTAACTTGGGTTGTATGTATCTATCAATCTGGCTATCTATGTAACGGAATCTTTGAGCCTAATTTTAACCAACTTCCAGCTATTCGATTTCTTTGAAACTTTGCACACGTATTAAGGACCCATGACAATGCAATAATCTGCAAACAGTATCCCGTTATCCTGCTTTGGATCGCCAGGAAAAAGAAATTCCATTATATTATAAAAACAACACCTGGGTCGCCATCTGTTGGCAACATTTCAAACTTTGCTAATTTTAAAAATCGTACGTTCTGGCGGATGCGCCAGATTAGACAATTGAATAATCGAACTAGACAACATTTGCCGACGGGTTGGGGACCAGGGGCTCAATTCTGCTAAATTGAACTCATTCGTTCGCTGAAAGTATTCGTTCCGGGAGCGAATAACAATCATCTGTTTTTTTAAAACGCTTTTTTAACGAACGAATAACCTTCACTTGTTTTTTAAAACAGGCGGTCATAAAACAGAAATCTGTATTACAAACTGACATCTGAAAAAATTAACAGTCATAACATAACCTAAAATTCCTTTAATGTGAAATGAAAGTTGAAAAAATCAGTTAACCAAGCTATTAAAAACAAATTATACACTTTAATTAAAATACAAGAAGCAAATAAATAATTAACATGGTCCTCCGCAGCCAGAATAATCATTCGTAAGCAAAATAGTTCCTAAATCACATAACCTATAACCATGAAAAAATATGAAAAATTACTTATTGCTTTGGAAAAGTAACTAACAAGTTATTGCATATAACTTTTATACCATCTTCAATTTATACTTTCTAAAAGAAGGCCTTTATTGAGTGTTAGGTACTTGTACCGAATCTTAGATTAGGACAAAGACTGGAAATGGAATTGTAAACTACATTAAATATCATAAGGTAAGTAAACTAAAGTAAACTCATATTTAGAAAAAACATTTATGGTAAATTTCTTTTTAGTTTAAAGGTAATATTTTTAAAAATATTTGTCTTATTTATGCAAATTGGGTAATTGTTTCGAAAGTTGGAGCAACCCCATTTTGACCAAATTTGATATACAGGGCACAGAACTAACTTAAAAAAAAGGGGCTGGTTATTTTTTTTGCTGCTTAATTAAATAGTATGTTCTAATTTACTGTTATATTAAAATTTTGTGCAAAAAGAACGGGGAATATAGTGAGACATTCCTATTCTAGCCCATTCTTGACAAAATGGCGAAAAAAATTTTTAGTGAATAAACTGGAGCATTTATTTTTAAAAAATTAATTGATATAACGAACTAAAAAATGAAAAATAATTATAAGTTTAAAAAAACTAAAAACACGCTTTTATATGCAACCGAACTAAAAATTAAAAAATAATTTTTATTAAAAAATATTTTTCACTTCATAGTAAAAAGCGTGGGGTGCATTTTACTATTTTTTCATAACTTTTCCATCATAGATATTGGCAAATATAATAATTATAACATTTAATATATATATTAAGCACCCGCGCACTATGAAGTGAAAATATTTTTAATAAAAAATTAGTTTTTAATTTTAGTTCGGTTGCATATAAAGCGTGTTTTGGTTTTTAAACTATTAATTATTTACTTTGTGGTTTCTGCTAGCTTAAGATTAAGACAGCAGAACCACATCAGTATTTCCCAATAATAAAACATTCCTGAAACGAAACATATGCCATATTTTTAGGCTCTTTTAGGCTCTCTACCTATTATATATTAAACTTTTTTGCTCTTTGTTTTTTTGAACAAATAATGTATTTAATAAAATCGGAGCCCAATAAAAAAAAATTAAATTATGTTATCCTTTTAGACTATTTTTAGGCTCCCAGGTATACTTAGTTTTGATGTTCTATATGACTCAGTTGAGCAAATATTTTTATTTACTTTGTGGTTCTGCTAGCTAAATTTTAAGCTTGCAGAACCCAAAAGTAAAAAAATAAATTGCTAAACTAACTCATATAGAACATTAAAACTGTGTATACCTAGAAGCCTAAAAATAGCCTAAAAGGATAACATAATTTAAACCAAAAAAACAAGGACTACATTTTTTAAAAAAGTTTTGGTCTACTACTATTTAATACATTATTTTTTCAAAAAAGAAAACAAAAAGCAAAAATGTTTAAATTATAACAGGTAGAGAGCCTAAAAATATGGCATATGTTTTGTTTCAGGAATGTTTTATTATTGGGAAATACTGTACTGGCTTAATCTTAAGCTAGCAGAACCACAAAGTTAAAAAAATATATATTTGCTAAACTCGGTTATTTAGAACATTAAAACTGGATATACATGGAGCCTAAAAATAGCCTAAAATAATGTTTTTTTTAGAAAAGAAAAATATGGGTTTTATTTTTACCAAGGAAAAATTATTCTTAAGTATAAATAAATTGCACAATTAACCGTTACAAGATTTGTCTTTAAGTTTATATGTGTTTTTTGGTCCTAATGTTTTCAAATCTCAATACAGTTTATACCAGTTTAAAGCCTAAAAGAGCCTAAAAATGTGGTATATGTTTTGTTTCAAAAATGTTTTATTATTAGGAAATACTGATGTGGTTCTGCTGGCTTAATCTTAAGCTAGCGGAACCACAAAGTTAAAGAAAATCCTAAACTAAGTCATATAGAACAATAAAACTATGTATACCTAGAAGCCTAAAATAGCCAAAAAGGCTCCGATATTATTAAATACATTAATTAAAAGAGCAAAAAAGTTTAAAATATAATAGGTACAGAGCCCAAAAAGAGCCTAAAAGTATGGCATAGGTTTTGTATCACAAATGTTTATTATTGGAAAATACCGATGTGGTTCTGCTGTCTTAATCTTATGCTAGCAGAACCACAAAATAAAAAAATAATATTTGATAAACTAAATCATATAAAACATTAGAACTGTGTTTACCTAAAGCCTAAAAATAGCCTAAAATGATGACACACTTTAAACATAAAACACACGAAGTTTATTTTTTACTGAGGATAAGAAAATATTAAAATATTTCACAATTTAATTGCACACGACTCGCCTTTAAAAATATAAGGTATTTTTGGGTCCTAAAGTTTACAAATCTGAATAAAGTGTATACCAATTAGGAGCCTAAAAAGAGCCTAAAAATATGGCATATTTAAACAAAAAAATACTTTCTATTTACTAAGATCTTGGTGTGGTTCTGCTAGCTTAACTTTAAGCTAGCAGAACCACGGATTTTTCCAAGAAAACGAAGAGCAAAAAAAAATTAAATAGGGTAATAGAATAGCCTAAAAAGAGCCTAAAAATATGGACCTAAATGGAATCCAAAATTAAGGTGTGGTTTTGCTAGCTTAAGTAGTATTCAAATGGCGCAATTTTAAGCCAAGGAAAAATAAGTTATGACCTTCCTGTTTCCTACGCATCCCGGACTCTAAACGCTGCCGAACAAAACTATAGTACAATCGAAAAAGAACTCTTATCAATCGTCTGGGCGACTAAATATTTTAGGCCTCATCTTTTCGGACGTAAATTTACTATAGTTACTGATCAAAAATCTTTGCAATGGCTATTTAATTTAAAAGAACCAAGTTCGCGATTAGTTCGTTGGAGATTAAAATTAGAAGAATATAATTATGACATCGTGTACAAAAAAGGGAAAAACAACACCAACGCCGACTCATTAATCTTGTATAGAAATCAATATGACCGAAAACGATTCTCTTGTAGGTAATCCTGGAGAAATTGACACCGATATCGAACAATATTTACGTGGCGAACAACCTATATCAATCGAAGATTTAGACGACTTAGAACAAATATTTAATCCCAATCAAAATCAATCTAACCCCACTGAAAATTTAGAACTACCTACACCCCGAGAATTAGATGATAACGAAACAGTACATTTCGCTGCTGAAAATCCGATACTTAATATTCCAATTACCGAAAACGCAGTAAATTATTACACCAATCAAATATTATTTAGTCAAAAACAAACCGAAAATTATCACGTTATTAAAAGTACACCATTTGAAATTAAAACAAGAAAAGTTGTTTATCTTTCACAAAATTTTAACACCAATTATATTATTAAATTTGTTAAAGAATTCGTAGACCCGAATAAAACACGTTGTATACATATTCAAAATTCAGAAATTAATCTTTTGCCTCAAGTTTTAAATATTTTAACACAAACTTTTAAAAATCATTCTCATCGCTTACTAATGTCAAATAAATTTTTAACTGATGTTACTGACGAAGAAAAACAAAAAGAATTATTAAAATATTTTTACGAAAAACTTGTCACCGAGGTATTAACGAAGTATTAACGTATCTTAAAACCCAATATTTTTGGCCAGGAATGAAACGCGATATTATAGAATACATAAATAATTGCGAAACTTGCCAGCAAGCAAAATACGACCGACACCCTCCAAAAATTAAATTTGCTCTTACAGCAACCCCATCACAACCCTTAGATGCAATCCATTTAGATACGTTTCAATTTTCAAACACCAAATTTTTAACAATTATCGATGTTTTTTTAGATACGGACAAGCCTATATTTTAGAACCTGTTTGCAATGCTGCGACAGTATTTGACGCACTTCTTACATTCATAACACATTTTGGTATTCCCTTATCAACAACTTGCGGTACGGAATTTAAAACATCCCTTTTAATAGATTTTTGCAAATTGCATAATATCAATTTACACTTTACGACACCCGGTAATTCTAATAGTAATAGCCCTGTAGAACGCCTACATTCTACACTTCTTGACAATATTACAGTTTTAAATTTAGAAAGACCAAAAATAAGTATAAAAGAAACGATGAAATATGCAATCATAGGTTATAATAGCTCAATTCATAGCGTCACTAAACAACGCCCTTTTGACGTCATCAACGGTCGACTTAAAGCCATTGACCCTTATTATATGTTCGTAAATTTATAAAAAGAACATTTAAAATAGTTTAAAATAATCTTTATTTAAATGAGGCGCAATCTTATTTTATTAGGTTTTTTTTCGTCAAACTATACAATTTAAATTTTTCACACTTACGAGGTTTGCGGAGACTATTCACAATATTTTCGAAAAAACATTTTGATGGTTCGTAATTTATTGCTGCTATTAAATATTTTGAAATGAAATGAAATGAAATGCTTTTATTGTCATTAATATTCCGGATGGACAAAGACAACGTCAATAATTAATTAAATAAAATAAGTCCTAAAATTATATAAAAGTTCTTAATTAAAAAAGTATAAAAACTTATCCTAGTTACAAATAAAAAATCAATTAAAATAGTTCACAATTAAAAAATATATAGACATATTCACAGGAAATTTAGAAACAATACCGCGACAAATGAAACAATATATATTTAAAAAAAAGAAATAAAAAACAAAACACGACACTTTTAAAATGAGTTGGTATATCAGAGGGATAAGAAGCACCAGACAAGCAATAATATTATAAGTATTTCTCAATCGAGTAATACTCCTTATTAATCAGATATTGCTTAAGCCGCATTTTAAAAGAGTTAATGCCTCCTATGCCCCTGATATCGACTGGAAGTGCGTTAAACACCTTAATACATCCCATCATTGCACCCCTGCCAAACAATGCCGTACTATGCGATGGAATGACCAGGTTATCCCCTCCCCTCGTTCGCATGTGCGTACTTAACACAGAATTTGTCTTAAAAAACTGAGGGTTAGTTTTGACAAATGTGGCACAATTAAAAATAAATAGTGACGGAACCGTGAGTATGTTCAGCTCCCTAAATCTACCCCGACAAGATTCATTGTAACCCATCCTTAACATTGCTCGCAGTGCTCTTTTTAACAAACAAACACACGAGAAGAATTTATAATAGACGATCTGTACCAAAAAATTATGCTGTATGAAATAATGGACTGAATACAAGCAAAGTAGAAGACCCTTAAAGTATTAACAGGAACCTGATCTCGAAGATATCGAATTACATAGGTCGCTGAACATATCTTGGAAACTATGTTGTTGACCTGCTCATTCCACCCGCAAGCCAGCATCCAGGAACACTCTCAAAAACCTCACACAGTCGACCTGCTTAATACTAGACCCATTTAAAGTTGTATACAGTGACTCAAGTTCATTACCCTTAAATCTAACTAATACGGACTTTTCAATATTAAGTACTAAATTGTTAACCGAACACCAGTCGGCCATGTTCTGAGCAACCTCCATTGACTTACGCGAAAGGCGGAAGGTGCTTGACTCCGCTATAATGCAAGAGGTATCGTCGGCAAACTGATATAAAGATTTTAAGTTAACAGATTGATTCATATCATTAGAAAATATGACAAAAAGAATTGGACCCAGTATAGAGCCCTGAGGAACTCCCAAGGAGATGTTCTTAATTTGTGAGGTGGCCGTGCCACGTGAGCTGGAACTCACTGTTACAGCAAATCTTCTGTTAGTTAAATAAGATCTAAAAAGATCATTAGGAGTACCTCTAATGCCAAGATTTTCCAGTTTGAATAACAAGATCTCATGATCTATCAAGTCAAAGGCCTTGCTAAGATCGAAATAAATACCAGCAACTGATTTTTTCTGGTCCACCTGTTCAAGAATATAATGTAAAGACTAAAATATGGCCGTAATAGTGGACCTTTTAGGAACAAAACCATGGTGGCCAACGTAAAAAAGTGAAGATATTATTAAATAATCCAGTAGCCTAACGTAAATTATTTTCTCAATTACCTTTGAAAATATTGGAATTATTGATATATTTCTATAATTACTAGGTAGTCGTGGGTCACCCTTTTTAAAAATTGGCACGACTTTAGCAAGCTTAAGCTCATCTGGGAAAAACCTTCCTCAAAGCAGTCATTAATTAAATCGGCAAGAGGAGAACATATCAAGTCTCCCACTTCCTTAACCAATACTGACGGCACATCGTCATAACCTGAAGAATATTTCGGTGCTAGTTGGTCAATAACCTTTTAACTTCCTCGGAAGTAGTTGGCCGAAGAAAAATGTACTCAACAGAGGAGAAGCATGATCGTTCAAACTGATCAGCAAATAAGTTAGCGATACCCACAGGATCCTTAACCAAATTGTTGTTATGCAACAAAGCAATATCATTTACATTTTTCCCTTTTCCCCTGGCCCTATTCAATAAATTCCACGTGGCTTTAGTGATATTGCGTGAATTCAGGATTAAGTTTTCGTTGTAGCTTCTTTTATAATCTCTGATATACTTCTTGTATTGAGCATTCTCTCTTCGATATAGAGTCAAAAGTTCTAAATTATTTGTTCTCCTATACAAAGCATACATATCTCTAAGTTTATTAGACCAATCCTGAATTTCATGGGAGACCCATCTCTTACTTATAAACTCTAAAACTATGAATGTTGGCTTGGTTAAATAGCCTTTTATAGGAGAACTCCTGTTTTGGATTTGAAACAGCGTGTTTAGCATAAAGCACTAGAGCACAGTGGTCAGAACCAGTATTCGCCAGAACTTCACATATAGCTTCTACATCAATATTTGAAAAAATATTATCAAGCTGTGTGCTAGACGTAGTAGTAACCCTTGTATTTTCATTAGCAATCGATTTTAGGTCGTAAGTCAAAAATAAACCGATCAAGTCAACAACGTCTCTTCTATCACGTTTAAAATCGACGTTAAAGTCTCCACACACCACCATAATTCCATTCTTTGTATAAATTTCATTAAGAAGAATACTCAAAGTTTCCAAAAATTTATCCATATCACCATTAGGAGATCGATACACGGAAACAAAAATGTATTTTTTTTGTCAAGAAACATTTCAGTCACACGGGTAGTAAGTTTTGAACAAGTTAAGCCACATCGTGAAAAAATGCAGGTGCCACCCCCCTAAAATTGGAGCGGCAAAAATAGCGGAAAAAGGGAGTAATTCGTGAGATTATAAATTAGTATTTCATTAGTATTAAGCCAATGTTCGTTAAGACATAAAATTTTTGGCTGAATTTTACTTAACAATACCTCAAACTCATTAACCTTGTTTTTAAGACTTCTACTGTTAAATGATAACACTAAACTAGACATATCTACGTTCTGCCGTGATCCACTACTCGAGCTTCTAAAAAAGAGAATTTTCGTTTTCTAAAATGCCATTAATGCATTCATCAGAAGTCACCACCGATTTACATTCACAGACTAAATCCACACTAGAAGTCTTATCCATAATTATCGCTTTACCTTCTACCCTAGAGTCTCTAGATTCATACTCATTTTCCTTTGTTAAAGAAACGAAAGACAATTCAGATATGGCTGCTGAATCAGCATTACTTTTTACCTCAACATAAGGCACGGACAGAAATGCAATTCTAGAATGACAGTAACTATTCGCTATATAAAAAGTAATAAGTTCACATAAGGACCCCAACCTGTGTCTGTACCTGCGTCCTACTTTAAAATTTTCAATAAGTTTGACGGATGAATTCTTATAAAAGCTCAAATACTTTTTGATTTGCTTCAACACAGTCCTACCTTCATAGTAACCTGGATCGTACTTACAACAAATAAAAAGGTTAGTATATCTATCTACAGCAATTATGCGTCTTAAACTTATAGAATTAAAATTTACAATCTTATTAACATTTAGAAAAACTATACCAAAGTCTTCTTGTGACAATCCATTAGTAGCACTAAAGACACCATTAGATAGTTCGTCCAGTGGTGCATATGGTTTAACAAAAACCTCAACCTTAAACAAAGGGGTATCTACAAAAGTATTCAACATGACTGCAGCATTAATCGCACTTTCATCACCATACACCAAAACTCTTCTTCTTTTATTGCTCTTCTTGCCCTTAGATATCTTGCATACTTCTCTACTATCCACCTGGTGTACTACGCTTCTCGCTGTATCGCTGCTTATTCTCTGAACACATTCGGAGACTTGACAATTATTCCTGGAAAACTGTGACAATTCCTGTTGCAAGGATTTAACTTGGGCTGCATACATATCATTCTCAGCTGAAAGCACTTCTATGCTAGTTAACATTCTTGTTTTAGTTTCTTCCAACTGACTTATCACCTCCTTCAAGGAATTATTCATTTCAGTAAGTTGATCAATTTTTAAGGAAGACATACATTTTTAGACTCTGAGGATGTGATAGTAGTTTGGGTTGACATTGCATATTGTTGTACCGTTGTTTGTGATTCTGAATCTATTAAGTTGGCAGATAGGTAACACTTCTCTGTTTGCGCAGAAATACAGGTCATTTTAATTTTAGTCTGGGTAGATGCATTTCCTAGTGCAGTACCCGTCTGAGTTGAGACAGACACATGTTCAGGTGTGTTAATGCGAACCTCTTTTCTTGCTTCCTTAAGTAATTTCTTCAGTTCTGCGATTGTTGCCTTTTGTCCTTCAATCTCCTTTAGATATTCCCTTTCCTCACCGCCTCATCAGCAAATCACACAGAGTTCCTTTTAAGCCGATTTATATAAGCCGTTTTTCATCCAATTCAGTTTTCAATTGCTGTATAATGCCCCTTAGGTCATCAACAACCTCAGGCTCGGAGCCCTCAGTCTTTTCCGCACACTCCCTAGAGTAGAATATTAAATTATCCCTAACCACTACACAGCCTTTATTGCTCCTTTTAGGCAACTCTTATGTAAAACATTTTTACATTCTAAGCAGTACAAGTTTGATTGCTCCTTAGTTCTGCAGCATTTAAAGTTGGCTGCCATTGTAAAAATTACTAATAACAAAATACAAAAAGAAAAATAGGGCAAAAATGGATTAACAAATTAGACAGGGACACACGCTTCACGCTCTGGGATCCGTCAGAGCGACTTAAAAAAATACACAAACAGGAGGACCACTAAAAAATAAGGATAAAACGTTTAGGAAAAAAAGGATAGTTAGTCAGATTATAACTAATAAAATATTTCATACAAGTCAATACGTGAATTACCATTATAAATTTGGAAAAAAAAATCGAGAACTGACCTGCCTTTACAAAAATAAAAAGTTTAAAGTAACACTTGCAACACCACAAAATAAACATTTCATATTTCAGTCGTTAGGCGTAAGATTCTAACCTATTGTGAAAGATTGACAGCTCCAAATAGAAAGGGCGGGAAAACATAAGATGCTTTCCAGGGTGAATCTGTACGGAAATCAGCTACTTAAGGTAGTTACTATTGTATTTTCACAGGTGACTTAATTAAATCTCAAACCTGATGTAACGATTTCCTAATTATGTTGTTTTAAAACCACTTTAAACACAGATCACTTTTCGGACAGTAAACATTCGTTTTTACCACTTTGCCACGTTTTTATTTTATGAAAAAAAAATTGTTAAATTTTCACTGCTAAAATCTTTAAAAGTTACTACTTTTTATAAAACCATTTGATTTTTTTCTCGACATAACGTTAAAGTTATTTTGGCATGTACTTGAAATTCTTCTTCTTTTTTTTAAATTTTTAATGTGATATTGCCATATGTATGTAATTTGGAATAACTAATCCATCGACGTTGCATTGGAAAAAGTCGACAATTTCTAAGCTGAATTTTGTAATCCAATATTCCAACCTTCTAAAATGTGACAAGTTGTCTTACACCACCCACAGACGCTCAGGTCTACCCACGGTCTACCTGATAGAAAGAACTATACAGTTTTTATTCAGGTAGACCTGAGTGTGTGTGGTCAAAACTGTACAGTTCTTTTAACCTGTTCAGGCGACCGAAGTAAAATCAAAAATATCCTATTTGTACCCGCCACAGACACTCAGGCGACCGTAGAGGTTGCAAAGTTTTTTTAACCTGTTTATTTTAAAAGGCGACTGAAGCCGGCATCCTTGTGAACTCGAGGGTGAACTGGTTTATTTGTAATTGAAAAAATACATAGTTATTGATTATGGCAACAGAATTTTTTAAACAATGCAAAACATTTTTTGGGTTGTTTTTTTTTAATTAAAAAAGAATAAACTAAAGGTAAACCCCATTTAATAACTTAATGATTATAAATATAATTTAAATGTCATAAAAAATACCAAAATTAAATAAATGTAATATACAAGGTGTCCCATAAATAAAAGCTTGTGTGTGCGCAGTTTCTCTCTTCGGTAGTCCGGAGTGCATATAGGGTGTTTCCCAATTTATGGTAAAAATTAAAGGTTGTTTTGTAAGATAATGAAATTGAAAGTTGAGATTATACTTCCAACTCGGACCTAGACTTAAAAAGGTAAAAGTTATTATTTTGTTTTATTAATTATAGACTTTACCATAACTTTTTAGCCAACCAATAGCGGTTTTTTGTTTCAAATATATAAAAAAGTGTTTGAACGACAACAGATGGGGAAAGGTCGCTTCTTATTCGGATCTTAGACTAATTGCATATCACTATGTGAAAGTAATAACAAATTTTAAAGAAAATAACAATAACATTTAAATTAACGACTTTTAATGAATCAGGTGTCTTTTAAATTTTTTCAATGTCTTTGGGTGTCCAGAGGCAAGTAATTAGGTAATAATATATTTGGAAACTACCTAATACAAAAGCATTAAAAAGTAAGTTTTATACATTTTTTATCATTTATAATTACTCGGAAAAATTGAGTGTTAACTAAAATAATCTTCACATATGCAAACATTATTAAGTTAAGTTAAAATGCATGTAAATATTATCCAAAGGGTAACGAATTATTTAACAAAAATTAAAATTTCTATTACGTGTTAGTATTTAAATAAGTAAGTACTTACAAAAATATTCATAACAGATTTTTTTATATTGTCAAAATACCATTTTCGTAATTTTGAATCTCCCTGTATATCATAAGGCGATTATTTTTAACGCTTTTATTTTAAAAAATCTCTTTTCTTTCTACGTAATTGTAAAAATATTTTTTAATTTGTTCTTTTTACGTTAACCTTAAGTTTTTCCAGAAACCATAATCAATGGAAAAAAATATTTTAAACTTTTAATTACTTTTTTTTATTTTTAATTATTATTAATTACTATTAGAATAGTAGGTAGTATCAAAAATATATTCTTTTTTTTCATTTTTTTCAAAGTAATATTTTGCAATTTTAAACCACCTTGTATATCCTGCAGCGATTTTTTTCTTTTCTTCAACACCGTTATTTTCTTATTTAAAATATATCTTGTCAGGTAATGTCGTAGGTCAAAAACGGACTATTAAATTAAATACCGAGTTATACCTTTCTAGTAAGAAAATAGTTATCTACAAGTTCCCTATTTACACTTTTTTTCTATTTCAAATATTAACTGAGCTACGAAAGAAAAAAAGTGGACAAAACGGTTTTTTGGAAACATCAATCATCGCAACAAAAAGCGATTTAAACTAAGCACTAAAAATACAGTTCTTTTCCCATTTAACCATCTCTGTACTAAACATCGAAAATAGTATACCCTGTATAATACATTTTATCAAAGAAGGAAAGTATTTAAAGGCCTCAATAAAAATATTTTATTCTTTAAAAAAATCATAAAAAAACAATAAAATAAAACGAAACTATTTACATATATTGTGGCACAGCAATACCGTATTTGTCATTTAACCTAAACATTTATTTAAATTATATAATTTTTAATTATTATATTCTTTACCTGCTAAACTTTATTATTCATTAAAAAGAAATCTGTTTATGGCCGACCGAAGGAAAAAAACTGTGCAGTTAAACCTGATTGCCCCACACACGCTCAGATCTCAGGTCTACCCGAGTAGTGTTCCGGCCGACCGGAGAAAAAAACTGTGCAGTTAAAACTGTACAGTTATACCTGATTGGCTGTTATTTGAGACGGCATCATATTAGACAGAAGGCAGGCAACTTCTTTCTTACCATATTTTGTTTCGGGTTGAGTAAAGAAGTTTAATGGCTGTTTGTGTTTTCGCAATTCGCAACCCTCGGAACTATATGGTAATGGTGTAATTTTTTAAAAAACCTTTAAAATATTAATAAATAATCTATTATCAAATAAAATGCAATGTTAATTTATTAGATTTTTTTCGACGAACTATAAAATTTTAACTTTTTCACGTACGAGGTTTGCGGAGACTACTACAATATTTTTGAAAGTGCATTTTGACGACTTATGTTTTAAAAGGGCAAAATTTTAGGTTTACATCTGACATTTATTGCATGATATTTATGCCAGACAGAAATTCTGGCTAATGTAAACAATAAAAAATTTCTATTGGACATAAATTTTTTATCACAACCACTTGACTATTGCCGAATACATTACGTGTGAAAGCCAAAAGATAAAAATAGAATAGAATAGAATAATTTTTGACCGTTAATATTAGCATAAATTTCTGTCTGACATAAACTATCATGCAATAAATGTCAGATGTAAACCTACCATAGCCCGAAAGTCATTTTGGCATATCTTTGAAATTCTTCTTTTTTTTTAATTTCTTATAATAATACGATATTGCCATATATGTAATTTAAATTAATTAACCGTCAACATTGCATAGGAAAAAGTCAACAAGCTTCTAAAGCTTAGTTCATAAGCTTGCGAAATGCGATTTGCGAAACTTGTTCTGATTGGTCAATTTGTAACGATTTTCTAATGTTTCGTTACAAATCGAACAATCAGAACACGATTCGCAATTCGCAAATCGCATTTCGCAAGCTAATGAACTAGGCTTAAGCTGGATTTTTTTAATCCGGATTAAATTAAAAACGTTGCACACGGTCGTTATTCAAATAAATTTATAGGTCTTGTGATATAATATATATAAAAAGACTTTTGTTTTCAATATTTTTCAAATTGCGTTTAAGACTAGGAGTATTGTAAAAACAACCAAACAAGTGTAACCCTAGCTTTATATAATAATCAATAAAGATTTTTTTTTGATGAACTTACGGATTTTTATTCGTATATAAAATATACTAATCCTCTTATCTCTTTTCCCAGATTTCTTTTTCAAATGAGTTTCATAACTGTCAATGAGGCACTTAATACCTAGGGAGTGTCGTTATTCTATATCCATTTCAGCTTTTATTAGATAATATATTTTTTTTGTAATATAATATGATTTAAGAACGTTGGGACTTAGGCCTAATATGCAAATTTCAAATGATTTCCATTATTGTTTCCTTAATCTGAATCTTTTATTGTGTTTCTAAGGGTCTAGTTTTATTAACTTTCTCGTTCTAACTTTTTTCTCGACTTTTTGTCTGATAAATTATACTGTGTAATGTCTTGCAGCTACAATGTCAACATGGTTTTGTTTCTAGGATATTAGTTTTTGTTTCATACTGTCGTTTTTTAGTAATAAAATTTTAATAAATCGCAGGGAAAACCTATATTATCCATGGTATATTATATTTTTTAGAAGAGAATTTAATATGCATTTCTTTAAGAATAAAAATACATTAAAAATAGGGTTAGGTGCGTTAACTTTTTTACCTGACCCCGCATACTTATTGTGTAAACGGCAGACTATCCCACAATCATTATCAATAAACTTTTATTAAAAAAACTTTCAACTTTTTACCGATCGATTTTTCTTTATTTTTTACCATTTTAAGATTAACCCATAAAGATCACTTGACATCTAGATATTACATTTTTATAGCACTAACAATTACAGAGATACTGTGTCGCAAATTGGACACCCTTTACATAGGTAAATAAAAAAATACATTATTTTATTGGAAAAAGGCACTGTTTTAATATCCCTTTTATTACATCATTTTTAAGTAATTCAAAATACAATTTTCTTTACTGGTCTCTGTATGTGTTGACATATAAAGCTTCATTTTATGATTAACTTGTAGAATGATTCAAAAATGACTGCCTAAAAATGTTAATACTTTCCACCAACAACAGACGATTGAACAAAGTTAAGAAACCTATAAAAAGGAAAGACACAATATCTAAAAAAATTGTCAAGGTGATTATTTATGTTTTCAACTTCAACTGCAACAACTAAAATAAACAAACATAAAAATTTCATGAAATTCATTTTAGAATTATCAAAAAATATATAAAATATAAAATATTTTACTCCTTTTAAAGACAGTTAAAAGAAAACGTCCTGCTTCTCTATGCTATCCACCACGACTCTCTCCCCAGACCGGTTTCGCCTGCCTTACAGGACTCCTCAGTGAGGCTGTATCGAGTCGTGGTGAATAGCATAGGAAACCAGCGTCAACTTATTAGACAAGTTTCGTTGTCCAGCGGTAGGATATTAAATCCTGCCGTTGATGCCCTACTGAAATCGCATTCAGTAAATACGAGCATCAATTGTAGCGGAGTGGCTATGTATGTTAAAGCAAAAAGGAAAAAATTCCCCACTGTCTTGGTGTATAATATAAAATATTTTACTCCTTTTAAAGACAGTTAAAAGAAAACGTCCTGCTTCTCTATGCTATCCACCACGACTCTCTCCCCAGACCGGTTTCGCCTGCCTTACAGGACTCCTCAGTGAGGCTGTATCGAGTCGTGGTGAATAGCATAGGAAACCAGCGTCAACTTATTAGACAAGTTTCGTTGTCCAGCGGTAGGATATTAAATCCTGCCGTTGATGCCCTACTGAAATCGCATTCAGTAAATACGAGCATCAATTGTAGCGGAGTGGCTATGTATGTTAAAGCAAAAGGAAAAAATTACCCACTGTCTTGGTGTATAATATAAAATATTTTACTCCTTTTAAAGACAGTTAAAAGAAAACGTCCTGCTTCTCTATGCTATCCACCACGACTCTCTCCCCCAGACCGGTTTCGCCTGCCTTACAGGACTCCTCAGTGAGGCTGTATCGAGTCGTGGTGAATAGCATAGGAAACCAGCGTCAACTTATTAGACAAGTTTCGTTGTCCAGCGGTAGGATATTAAATCCTGCCGTTGATGCCCTACTGAAATCGCATTCAGTAAATACGAGCATCAATTGTAGCGGAGTGGCTATGTATGTTAAAGCAAAAAGGAAAAAATTCCCCACTGTCTTGGTGTATAATATAAAATATTTTACTCCTTTTAAAGACAGTTAAAAGAAAACGTCCTGCTTCTCTATGCTATTATATAGGACAACGAAACTTGTCTAATAAGTTGACGCTGGTTTCCTATGCTATTCACCACGACTCGATACAGCCTCACTGAGGAGTCCTGTAAGGCAGGCGAAACCGGTCTGGGGAGAGAGTCGTGGTGGATAGCATAGAGAAGCAGGACGTTTTCTTTAACTGTCTTTAAAAGGAGTAAAATATTTTATATTATACACCAAGACAGTGGGAATTTTTTCCTTTTGCTTTAATATATATATATATATATATATATATATATATATATATATATATATATATATATATATATATATATATATATATATATATCACACACTCTTCTTGATAACTCATACCCACAAAAAATGTTTAAAAAAATAATCTTTAACACAGGTCTACGTCATGATGTGGTGAGTAGTGAGCGGGGCAAGGTTTCCCCAGAAATCAGTTGCTTTCTTACACAAAATCAGCCTTTTCATTATTTCTCCATACCTTATATTAAAGATGTAACTACTAAGATTATATCGGTTTTTAAAAATGAAAACAGCATCAGGGTAGTTCCAAAATACTTAAAAACTATTGGACTTACATACACTAAAGTTAAAAGCAAAGATCCAATATTGAAAAAATCAGAGGTGGTGTATAGCATCCCTTGCTCTTGAGTGTGACAAAACTTACATTGGCCAAACGTCGAGGGTACTTAAGGATAGAATTACGTCACATAAAAGTGATTGTAGAAACAATAAGTTAACTTGTGCCTTGGCTCAACACACCGCTGAAACGGATCATGTTTTTAACTTTAATGAAACAAAAACGTTAAATACAGAGAAAAATACACATAAAAGACTTTTCTTGGAGATGGTGCAAATACACATTAACGAATATGCTTTAAATAAAAGAAAGGATATTAATGATCTAAGTTCTATTGGATGGTCTTCTTGTTGAGTACACGCCTGGAAAGAATAAGACCCCTTCAGTCCTGGGACCAGGACCCTAGCGGTCCCATTCTTTCCAGGTGTGTACTCAACAAGAAGACCATCCAATAAATGAATCCGCCTAACCAATATAGAGCATATCTCCATCTAAGTTCTATTTATTCAAATATCCTACTAATTGATAATAAAAAAGAGGCTTCTTGTCTGAATTGGAACACAGTGACGACACTATATAATTAACTAAATTAAATATTTATTTCAAAATAATGTTTAGAAAAACTATTAAAAATAAAAACAATCCTATTTTAACATTTAAAAAGTCTAACCTGTAATCTTTCAACTTTATATTTAGGGTCAGAAGTAAATTAATTTTTACTAATTTACATAATATAATAACATTATATATTGTGCACAATATTTAAATATGTAACACTTAATCGGATACTGTTATGAAACGTTTTTCCCACTTTATGTCTATACAATGCATAGTGACTAACAAATGCATAGTAAAGTAACCACTTATATAAGTTTTTAAAAATATTAATTATTGTCAATGCATTCCAACATCTTTCTTTTGCAGCATGTTTGGGGATTCGGGTGAGAGACGCAGCCCCATCATGTTGCATCAAAATCTTAAGGCAATAATTAAAAAGCACGACTGCTGGTTGCGGACTGCTTCTCGGTGCCTGAGTGACAGTCAGACGCTGGCGATTGATTTGCTTGCCGGTGCTCCGCCGCTTCGTACCAATTGGGTGACAGACAATTGTGGCGAGGAGGTGGAGTATCCACAGTTGTAACAGATAAGTAAATATAATAAACCAAAATCTGAATATAATTTTCTCGAATACTACGCCACTGGAATCTCGTCAAAGTACCGGTAGGACGACGCATGGTCAATGAAGCCGATAAATGTCAATCAATTTTATCGACTCTCCTTCTCTTGGTCATGGTTGTAAATGGGATAGAGTGAGACATACGTTTCAGAGACATTACCATTTTCGAGAAAGTAATTAACAATATTCCTACAACCCGTTCACATGCCTAATTAGTATAAAAATGTGGTTATAAAATATTAATAATTTATTATATGAAGGAAAAATCCAAATGGAAACTATTTAGAAGCTTTTATATTGCTAACTCACTTGTACACGTAAGTTTATAATCATTATTACATTATAAATCAATATAAATAACTTTGTCTCCATATTGTAGCCTTGAAAAGAAATAAACTATTTCGAAAGCTTTACCATATAGTTAAAAATAAAGAATGGCAAGATCTATATAAATGTAATGATGTAAATGAGGCAGTATCTATTTTTTACAAAAAATTTCATGCAATATTCCTACAATGTGTCCCTTTTTCAACCCAAGTTGGCAGAAGTTTCCCTGTCTGGTTTAATAGAGAGATTATTAGACTTATAAAAGCCAAAGAGAGATTTTTAGGAAAAGTAAATCCAATCCTGTGGTGTATTGGAAAAACAAATATAAAGAGATTCGCAGTTTAATTAAGATTAAAATTAAAATTGCTCATAATGAGTATCTTACCCGAGCAGGAAATAACCTACATAAAAATCCCAAGTATTTCTGGTCCTATATAAAGGAGCAAAGAAGCAATTCCCGAAGAAGTCCTCTATAATGGAATTACATTTTCAGGCACCAAGAACGTAGCAGATGGATTTGCGTCATTTTTCAGCTCAGTGTTTTCCAATGATGAATCATTAAAGCAGACTCAGAATGTTCCCAAAAGCATTTCTGTGATCTGCCTATCACTGAGTCCTCCGTACTACAGGCCACTAAAAAATTAAAAGGAAACAGAGCAATAGGGCCAGATGGTTTTCCAGGCTACATTATTAAGGGCTTCGGTGAAATGTTATTACCACCCCTAATATTTATTTTTAATCTAAGCTATCAAATAGGTACGTTTCCTACAGTCTGGCGAACCACAAAGGTGATTCCAGTTCTTAAAGGTGGAGTTCGATGGGAGATTGTAAATTACCGTCCTATAGCTGTAATAAGCTCCGTACCCAAGGTGTTTGAAATTGTTATTTTTGATAGGCTTTATGAAGAAGTCAAATTTTAGATTTTTGAAAGTCAACGTGGCTGTCTTCCACAAAAATCCACCTTAACTAATCTTATAATATTCTCACAATATATACATGAAGCACTCAATAATAAGAAACAAATAGATGTTATTTACACCGATATGGCCAAGGCGTTTGACAGAGTGAGACATAGTACTATAATTCAAGCTTTACTGAATATGAATGTAACCGATGGCTTGGATAACTTGATAAAATCATATTTGTCTAATCGTCAACAATACGTAGAAATAAAAGGGCTAGATCTAATTTGTATAGGTGTCCATCAGGAGTTCCTCAAGGATCGAACCTTGGTCCGCTCCTTTTGTTATAGTTATAAATGGTATTTGTGATGTTGTTAAGAATTCTCAAAAGTTGTTATTTGTTGATGATTTTAAATTGTTTTTAGAAATCTGTAGTGATAGTGACTGTATGTCTTTGCAACAGGATTTGGATATTGTGTTTGAATGGTGTAATACCAATGGCTTTAGTTTTAATTTGGAAAAATGTGCTAAAATGTCTTTTACTTTAAATAAGAACATAATCAATTTTAATTATAATATATGTGATACTGAATTGTCCCAAACTTCATCCCAGAAAGAGTTGGGAGTTTTATTTGATAGCTCTTTAAGTTTCACTGAACATATTACCACGAGAATAACTGATGCACACAGGATGATGGGGTTCATTGTCAGGACCACTAAGTGTTTTAGTGTTGATGTTTGTCTTAAATTATTTGACAGTTTAGTCTTACCAAATTGGAGTATGGAAGTATTGTGTGGTCTCCGCAATATGACATATGGAATAAATCTATTGAAAGAGTGCAAAAAATTTGTTAAAGTACTTATTTTTTAAAAAGTTTGGTTTCTATCCTAATCAAGGGTACAACCATTTGGCCTTATTAGATCTTTTTCATAGATTATCATTAGGAAACAGACGGATAAAGATGTGTCTAGTTTATTTGTTTAAATTATTAAGTAATAAAATTAATTCCTCTGAATTATTAGCAAAACTTTCATTTTCCATAAAATATAGCAATACCAGACAAAAAGAGTTTTCTATTTGGACTTTCCAAGGATAAATACATATAAAAATTCTCCAATTTACCGCATGTGCGCCTTATATAATGAATATATGAGTGATCTAGAAGTTGATAACACCAACCTAAATCAATTTATAAAAATTGTGGAGTCAATTTATAAAAATTGTGGAAAACTCAAAGATTAATAATAGTTTAACAAGATCAGACAGTCAGACAAGGCAAATAAAATATGACAGAGATAGAAAAGGCGTCCGTGTTAAAGGGACAAAGCACGTGGCTCGGCAATCATATTACTATGCGACGTTCGTTACATATATCTATCTTTGTTTACCTTGGGTCGTCTAACAAAGAACAGGTAGTGCGAGTAGGTACCCGACTCTCGAGGGTTGATCGAGTTTTAAAATACGGTCGACGACAATCATATTTTACCTTGCGCTTCGTGTGGTCATAGTGGCAACGTAGGAATTTTTGTGCAAGTAGAAATTTGAAATTAGTTTTGTGTAATTATGGAGAGTAAAGACAATAACAGGCGTTGTAAAAACTGGTGCATTGTAAGGGAATGCAAAGCTTATACCTATGTAGTTATTTTTTACCCTTAGCAAAACTCCTTTTACTCCTCTTTAAAGCAAATTAAAAATTATAAACAATTTAGTTTAACTTCTCTTTTCAATACAGTGTAGAGAAAATAGTTTTTTACGATGCTCCAGCTAGTACAAATAACTATTACTTATCTAAGGACAACCTTTTTATTAATAATTTTATGAAAGAACGTTATTCTTTCTGCATAGTTTAAAGCCTTAAAATATATCATGCTTAAAAACTCGCAAAACAGCGAAAGGTTACACAAACGCTTGGGTCGTACGCAGAAAGTAATTTTGGGGGACAACAGCCCAAGAGCCACAACTAAAAAAAAGGATACCAGGTAAGTAAACAAAGCGGCTCTAAAAGAGCTAAAAGAGCTGTATTCCCCAAATTCACATATTTTTTTTCCTATGGTTTTTGGATTTTGCTGTGGCCGACTTGCTGGTTTATCTTAAAAAATTAGCGGACACATAACGTGTTTGTCTTTATCAGTGTTTATTTCCCTTAATCCTTATTATACCTATTTTTACCTTTTTTAGAACAAGCAATGAATATTCACTGGTAATGTAATAAAACTGTGCAAATTTTCATTAGATGTGATGCGAAAATGTCGCCACAATTCAAGATAATCGTTTTTTTTGCAATTTACGATAACTGTGGTTCAGAGGGACGCACTTTAAAAACAAATGTTTATTAAAAGAAAAGTTCTCTTTTAATCTAAATAATATTACCTTAAAATATTTGAAGCAAATTTAGAAACATCCTGTATACCTTTCAATATCAATAGGGCTTTATTTAATATCTTACACAATATTTTCATATCATCATATAAATCAGAGAAAATAAAGACGTTTTAAATCCCAACTAACGTAAAAATATTAAACTGGCAAAGAAATGGCAAGCAACACAAATTCTTTAAAAACCAACGTAAGCAAGTAATGCCGGCAACATTGGCGCGTCCAACAATATGGCTCAAGGCCAATGGAAGAAGTCGGCGAAATCCTTTGAAGTTTCGTCGAGTGTCATCTCTTGTTAAAACATATTTACTCTTTGGAAAACTCGACTTGTCACAAGCAATTGTCTGATATTCTGTATTTAGTTTTTTAAATAATAGTTCTATTTTATTAGTGTACAGTAGTATAGTAGTATAATTGACTTAGTTTTGTGATATAATAGTTAGGTATATGCACATATTTTTAAGATCTATCTATATATTTTTTTATGATTTGTACTGTTCCTTAGACTAGGTGGTACTGTAAATGGCAAAGCTGTAGATACTGTATATAAATAAATAAATAAATAAATAAAAGCTTGGTGATTCAAAAGAGTTTTTCTAAGCCCACACACTTGACTGTTTCCCCAATAAACAACTTACTGTTTACCTGTTAAACTTTTGATACCCTGGTAACATTAATAGTCATAAAAAATGCTAGTCTAAATAAATTTTCTAAATAATATTTTGCTTAAAAATAAAAAATAAAGGTGGTTTAATGTTGGAGAAAAATCATATTTGTTAAGTTTTTGCGAAGCTTGTATACAAAATCAACATTTTCTTTTGGGAATCATATTTTTTTACAAGCAAAACTTTAAAAAGCTTAACTTTTTTCGAAAAGTGGGATTTTGTATCCATTTGTCCTCTTGTAAACCCCAACCGTCGACAGTCTGTATATATACACGGCGGGCCAGCTCGATGCGTTCAATTCAGTTTCTGTGAGTTAAACACTAGCAGGTAGAAAGTAGATAAACATTCCTGCATGTAAACATCTTTCTGATAGGATTACGCATAATCTCGTTTTGTGGTTGCTTAGACTGTCCCCTTTCCATGCATAGGAAAAATTATCTATAAATATTTTGAAGTGGGACAACGTATATAAGTAATGTATTTTTAGCACTATTATTTATGAAGTGAATTTTGAACCCAAACCCTTATTGCTGAAGAAGCATAAAAATGCAAAATAAAAATTTCCGTTTTTAATAAAAGGCATGCTCGAAGATTTCTTATGGATTGTTGTAAAAATTTTTAAAAGGCATTTTATCCTAAATCAGTTAATTTTGTTTCCTAACCCGTACGGTAGTTATTTGTTCTTATTTTGTCCATTTGGAAGCCAATAGACTACGGCAGCGTTTGGTCATAATGAAGTTATAGGTAGGTTATATATTTTTTTGGGTTTATTGTTTAATACATAAAAATTACATTAATAAAAAATATCAAACAAATGTATTTTTATGCAGGTATCCTTAAATTAGATACAATTCAAACATGAAAGTCTTTATTACGACGGCATTTTATTTAATGGGTAAAATCAGAAACTAATAACCACTAAAATTAAATTTGTATTATTTGTCAGCAAAAATAAAATGTAGGTTTTTTGAATAAAAAAATACAATATGGTGCAAGTTTATGCCCATACTTCTATCCAACGTAAAAATTGATTTATCAGGAATTGGCATTTGTTACAAAATAAACATTATGCATTTAAAGAAAAGTAATTTAATTTATCACCTATTTTTTTTTATGTGCGCCTAAAACAACAATTAAAATATATATTAATTGAGCACTTTTTACATTTGCTCCTTAATTTTTATTTTTAAATGGGACACACTGTATTTTTGGGTTTTCGGATTCTACAGACCAATTTTACCTTAGAATACAATATTTTTAAAACAAATTTTTGTCAAATTTTATTTTAAAATTAAATCTTAATTTTTCATCTAGAGTACCATGAACTCTAAAATCACTTATCATACTTTACTTACTTCCATAAAAATACGAAATCAATTTTATCTTTTTAAACTTTTTTTATAGGTTTTTTTGCTCTAGCTCAAAAACTAAAATAGGACCATACCACTTTCATGATATTTCTAAATGCAGTATTTTAAAGCGAATCCAACGATGTAATAGAGTTCACTTACTTAATTTTCATTAAAAACATTTATTGTATAGGTAAGTGATCTTTTTAATACCAAATGTGCATATCAAAATTCATCGTAGTTGCTATGAAAACAACAACCAACTAAAGCACGTCGCTGTAAAAACAATCCCACAAAAGCGATTTAAAAATTTGTAAAATAAAAGATTGGTTTGTGTTTAAAATCTTAAGATTTAAACTTAAACTATTTAAAATATAAAGATACATAATCACCAAGAAACCTTTTTAATTTTTAAACTGCACGAAACCAGTTGTTTTCTCAGCAATATATTTTAGTTGCTGTTTTTATGGCAACTACGATGAATTGCGAAGTAGCACATTCGGTAACAAAAAGATTATTTACCTAAACAATAAAGGTTTTTTTAATGAAAATCAACTAAATCAAGTAAAGTATCGTAGTGTCCTTCATGGTTGGATACGCTTTAAAAGGCTGCATATAAAGCACAGAAAACATAAAAACAAGTTTAGAGCCCTTTAGTAAAAAAGTTTAAAAATATAAAATCGATTCAGTTTTTTTCTGGAAATAAGTAAATTATAAGAAGTAATTTTAGCATGGGCATCTGGAACTCCGGATGAAAAATTAAAATTATATTTCAAAATAAAATGTGACCAAAATGTGTTTTAAAAATATTGTATTTGGACGTAAACTGGTCCATAAAATCAAAAAACAAATGGTAGTCCATTAAAAAATCAAAATTTAGGGTCATTCTGGTGTAAACGGAAGTCGTGAAAGCATATCGTAGACACTTAAAAAATGTCTTTTCATTAGTCTAACAACCCTACTAAGTTTCGTTAGTATCTATAAAGAAATAAAAAATGTCAGCCAAAAAGAAAATATTAAGAATAAAAAGTTTACAGGTACAGTATCTGTGGCCACACTGTACAATAATTCAAATTTAGATAAATAGATAGATAATCTATTATTAATTGAAGATATGTTCTATAGTTCGGCGGATTCATTTAATGGTTGGTATTTATTTGGGTACACGCCAAAATAAAATTAAAAGTGCTAAAAACCCAAAAAAAAAAAATTTAAACAAGTAAAAGATAATTAAAAATCGACGTTTCGGTGGCAAATCTGCCACCGTTGTCAAGATAAATGGAATAAAAATAAAAATTTACTATTATTAATGTTTTAAAATTTAAAATTTGTATCTTTTTTAGGATATTCTGAAAACTTTGACATTAAATGTCAAAAATATATCAGATAGAGCGAAAAATTAATACAACTTTAGTCTTTTCACTGTACGATTTTTTGATAATAATAAAGCACTAAATTTCAAAATGACAACGTGATGTCACGCTAATTTTTATTGTTGTTCATAAATATGGGGCGATAATAATGTAACAATTTTTAGAAATATATTAGCATCTAACTAGCAAACGGGTCAACCAAAAATTTAAAGTTTTTACCATGTACGTAGATTTGCATGCTCTTCAATAAATTTCAATAGATTTTTTCTCTAAAATAATTAGGGGAGCCAATAATTGACCCCATTAAAAATTACGTGGGATTTCCTATGTCCCGCCCGGCGATGCATCACCCGGTATACTTTATACTATTCTAAATATACTGTATTTTTCATTAATACGTATTCAGCCCTTATTATAAAAACTCACCCAAAAAAAAATGAAAATTTCTACCTCCATTTTGATTCATTCTTCAACTTTTCAAAATATTTAAAAATTCTACAAAATTACACTTTTAGTATATAACATTAATATTTTGACGAAGTAACACAATATTCGAGTATAATAAAAAATGTCAATATTTTGTGTTTTTGGCCATTTCACAAAAAAGTAACCAGAGGCAAGAAAAATAAAACATCCTTGAATTACTTCTTCTTTTACATATTGTTTAGGTAGACTAATAACTTCAAAAAATATATAATATTCCTCTTGTTAATAGAGAGTAATAAGTAATAAATGCATTTTTTAAAAGTCCTCTAGAACTTTTTAACCACACTTTTATCTAGCTTCCAGAGAAAGCTGTAACAAAACTAAATCCACGAGCGTCAATTCAATTGTTTTATGAAAAGTGTTCTTTTGTTTCCCGTTTATTTGTGCCAAAACTTAAAATACTGGCAATAACTTTTTCATTAATTTTTTACAAAACTGGAGGTCACACGTTTTCTTGTCCCATCCATCCCTAAAAGAGTATTTTTTTAATGTATAGATTACGGTGGCCATGCTTTTTAAATATTGTTTATATATTAATAACTTGACAATACAACAACAATGTTTTGTTTTTACTTCCACAAAAACTACCTGCTAGTTGACCTAATTAATAAATTAAATATGTCTCGTCCATACCAATTGTCCCATCAATATCAATTATTTCCAGGCAATTCTAATTTTTAAGATTTTTTGTTATTTAATAAAATGTGTACGAAAAGAGTAACGTGAAAAATACAAAATCAAATAAAAAAATGTAAAAAGAAATTAATTTAAAATGACAAAAGCTACGCAGAGATGTGCAAAACCCAAAAATTTTAGAAAGTTTTATATTACTACAAGTTTTAAAACCTACAAAGAAACAAGAAGCAAGTAGGAAGGGGGATAATGGGCGAAAATTAATCAATAAACTATTCAAAAACAGAAATAGGCAAGCCCCGTTTTTAAGTCACCACTAGCCATAAAAATGCATGCAGAAAGAAACAAATATTTCATATGGGTCTTTTTAAAAATGATTTGATTTTGGAAGTTAAAAATTCGGCTTTAAACCAAGTTAAATTTTTTGTGACGGGTGTGTGGCACAATTTAAACACAAGTTTACTTAAACAAATTTATGTTTTATGGACGTGGACAAGACTTTGGCGTATGTGGTTCATACAATTTGTTTGCAACATCCCATAGGAAAAGAACCGTTGATCTGGGGAAAAAATAAAAAAATGTAATTCTGTCCCATCCATCCCATCTCGTCCATCCCATAAAGTGAAATTAAAAACAATGTCCCTATTGAAAACTTGCTAAATTTGGACAGTTTGTGATATATTTACAAAGATTATAAATAAATTGGATTAAATCTTATTTAATTTGTACAAGTCTTAATTTAATATTGGATTGGGTTACCAAAAATATCGTCCAATTTAATGCATCAAAAACACAATCATGTTTTTTGTCGCGAAAAAAGTCGTCAAATACTTATCCTTTACTTATGAGCGGCCAAGTTCTGAAGAGCAAAGACACATTTAATCTTGTGGGCGTTACATTTAAGAATGACCTTAACTGCCATAAACACATTATATCTATAGTCACGGCAGCATCAAAAAGCTTGAATTTCTCTTTCGAGCGAAATAGTACATTATACACCTAGGGAATAAAGTGGTATTTTAAATTCGAGACAAAAAGTTTATAGCCCGACCAAGGGATTGAAAAACACTTTAGTCCTGAGGTGTATATACTATTTTATGCACTTTAGGAAAGGTAAAACGTTAAAAAAATATTTATAATCAATTATAAAATAAAAGTGGAAATAAATGTTTTCATTGGAGATTACACGACAGCTGACAGACATGAATGACAGCACGCTACATTTAATATTAAATACAAATTAAGTTGTTTTTTTTTAATAGTTAATACTGTTCTACACCCGTTACATTTTTATTGCATTAGCATATTATTATGTTACAGGTACATTAGACTGGGCCAAAAAATCGACTTTTTTTTGAAAATTATATCGAAAATATTGTTTAGGGTGACAAAAAGCAAGTATCGTAACAATTTGAGCCCTTAATATTAATATTTAGAGGTCCCTCTTTTTAATTTAAATATTTCATTTGTATTTTCATTTTTGCTTCAAAGCTCCCTAACTACCGAAATAAAAAAAAATTGTGCTCAAATATCTTTAGAGAATTAAATTGCCTACAAAAAGGTTATTTTTTTTCGAAATTTTCGCCAGACAAACCGTTTTCGAGTAATCAAGCTTTAAACATTGTTTAATTTTGTAGATTTACCTTTTTATTTTGGAATTTTGTAACTAAAAAAAACAATATATAAACTGCTGCATAATTTAACTGCAACTGGAAATTTTCTTGGTAAATTTCAAATCGTTATTACTCTTAAATAAAATGCAATAGCAAAATGCGGCTTTTACCGTTTTGTAGGATAACTTTTTGGAAAAAGATGGCCATTTCACTTTGCGTAAATTTTCTCTTGTGTTTATTCTACAGGGTGTATTTTAAAATTCCGTTTTTTTACAAAATCTTTGTCTAGAGCGACATTCTACAAAAAAATAGTTTTTAATTTTTAATTATATAGTATTATTCAGTAGACCATTTTGAAAAAACAAGTTTGTCAGATTTTTGATATCTGCTCCATTTTTTATGTTATAATTCTTTTTTCAAAAAATGTTTTTTTTTCATATTGTACTCCCTGTATTTAACAGTTCATTACAGCGATTAATTTTTTTAAAAATTTAAATGTACATAAGTACCCTTTTAAAACTGTATTAGAATTTTATTTCTAAAAAATTATTAACGCGTCAGTAGTGTCGCAAATGTAACTAAATTGTATTTTGGTAAAACATCAATTCCCAAAGTTCTTGTGAGCACCACATATTCTGTATTTAAGATTTTAATTGTTTCTCTACAATTTTTAGAAACTACGAACATTTATCTCGGGACGGTTTTTTTACTTTTTAAAAAAAATCATCAGTGGCGTAGATATAATTTTTCTTCTGAATGCTATTTTTTACATACCAGAGGATTATTGCATGAAAGTAATAACTTGCAATTCGGGTTACTTTAGGGCATTTATCGATTAGCTTAGAACAAACGTTAACACTTTTTTAAATCTTAGTAATTTTAGATAAAAAATATACAGGGTGTTTTAAAAATTAAAGCTTCCATATTTGTATTTTGTTAAATGAAAAGCAGGGTGTGAATCCAGATGATTTTACAAAGAAAGTTCAAAAAAATTTATGTTCTGATTGTCCTAACTTTTGAGATACAGGGTGTGAACCTAAAAAAAATATATCTTTTTTATAATAACTGTGATACTACTCTACAAATTTTAATAAAATGTGGTACACAGCCACTAAACATTGGGGGCATTTTTAAAAGTAAAATATTTTTATCTTTCTTTAAGTGGCGTTCAAGTGGGATTTAAATTAAATATTTTTTAAAGAAAATCATAGTCCGCCACTGCTTTTGTTGCAACAAAAATTATTCTTACAATTTCCATTTACTTTTAAGCAAATTTAATATTATGTTATTCTTTTGACCGACGAATTTGTTATGCTACCTTTATATTTTCATTTACTTGATTAATAAATAAATTTGTTTTGTCTGTCTCATGAAATGAACCGCTTGTAGAGCTTTAATTAGATTGACTTTATTGGGTCCAGTGACGTCTCGGTGGGCACCACTACCAATAATATTGAAATAAAAATGTACGCAACTGGCTGTTTATGTAATTTTTATACTTTTTTCCTATGAAGCAACTAAAAATAAAACTTTTATTATTGTCCATTTTTGCAGAAACGAAGCAACACCGGACATAAGTTTATAGGAACTTTTCTTCATAAAATGACATAACAAATCCCCCTTTAAAGTTTCTGTACCGTAGTTGGGAAATATCCTGTACTTTAAAGTTCGCGCAACTCTTCTCGCGTCCACTTAACTACTCCTACTTAACTAGATTATTATTATTATTATTATTATTATTATTAATATTATTATTATTATTTTATTGGTTACACACTTTGATAATGGTGATAAAGCTAAAAGTCGTCGGTGCTTTGATAATATAAAGAAAACTTCTTTAAAGAGGTAAGTAAGTTTTCCATTTTAGAGTTGCATTAAACTGGTCTTAAAATTTTTGTGAATTTCTCCATTAACATTGATCACAAGTGGACTGTTGCTTAACACTATTATTAGTATTTACGTTAATAATAATATTATTATTCTTTTTTGTAATATACAGCGTGTCTTCGGAAAATCTTACCAAACTTTTTAATTATTAAATTTACGAAAAAAGTGCCTCCTCATACAAAAAGTCCTACTTAATGAGAAAATACATTTGCACAAAAATATGTGTATGTTAAACGTACGTGGTACCTTAAAAAGACTTATTTCCAAATTAAAATACAGGGTATTTCCCAACTACGGTACGAAACTTTAAAGGGGGATTTGTTATGTCATTTTATGAAGAAAAGTTCCTATAAAGTTATGTCCGGTGTTGCTTCGTTTCTGCAAAAATGGACAATACTAAAAAGTTTTATTTTTAGTTGCTTCATAGGAAAAAAGTATAAAAACTACATAAAAAGCCAGTGGCGTACATTTTTTTCAATAATATTGGTAGTGGTGCCCACCGAGACGCCACTGGACCCAATAAAGTCAATCTAATTAAAGCTTTACAAGCGGTTCATTACATCAGACAAACAGACAAAACAAATTTATTTATTAATCAAGCAAATGAAAATATAAAGGTAGCATACCAAATTCGTCGGTCAAAAGAATAACATAATATTAAATTTGCTTAAAAGTAAATGGAAATTGTAAGAATAATTTTTGTTTCAAAAAAGCAGTGGCGTACTATGATTTTCTTTAAAAAATATTTAATTTAAATCCCGCTCGAACGCCACTGAAAGAAAGATAAAAATATTTTACTTTTAAAAATGCCCCCTAATGTGTAGTGGCTGTGTACCACATTGTATTAAAATTTGTAGAGTGGTATCACAGTTATTATAAAAAAAGATATATATTTTTTTAAGTTTCACACCCTGTATCTCAAAATTTAGGACAGTCAGAACATAAATTTTTTTGAACTTTCTTCGTAAAATCATCTAAGGATTCACACCCTGCTTTTCATTAAAAAAAATACAAATGTGGAAGCTTTAATTTTTGAAACACCCTGTATATTTTTTTTCTAAAATTACTAAGATTTAAAAAAATGTTAACGTTTGTTCTAAGCTAATCGATAAATGCCCTAAAATAACCCGAATTACAAATTATTACTTCCATGCAATAATCCTCTGGTAAGTAAAAAGAGCATTCAGAAGAAAAATTATATCTACGCCACTGATGACTTTTTTAAAAAAGTAAAAAACCGTCCCGAGATAAATGTCCGTAGTTTCTAAAAATTGTAGAAAAACAATTAAAGTCTTAAATACAGAATATGTGGTGCTCACAGAAACTTTGGGAATTGATATTTTACCAAAATACAATTTAGTTACATTTGCGACGCTACTGACGCGTTAATATTTTTTTAGAAATAAAATTCTAATACAGTTTTAAAAGGGTACTTATGTACATTTAAAATTATCTAAAAAAATTAATCGCTGTGATGAACTGTTAAATACAGGGAGTACAATATGAAAAAAAAACAATTTTTGAAAAAAATTATAACATGAAAAATGGAGCAGATATCAAAAATCTGACAAACTTGTTTTTTCAAAATGGTCTACTGAATAACACTATATAATTAAAAATTAAAAACTATTTTTTTTGTAGAATGTCGCTCTTGACAAAGTTTTTGTAAAAAACGGACTTTTCT
>JACEGR010008627.1:0-34913 GCA_014170235.1 Listronotus bonariensis | reverse complement strand
GCCTACGATGCTAACGCGTCATAGAGACCTGTTGACTTGCAAAGCTTAGATAGTAAGAAAAAATAAATTTTACATACCATATATCTTTTTATCGGTGGGGAAGCTGCAATGGATTTTAATATATGTTAAAAAATATACGGTTTTTATTTCGGCTTGTGAAAATGCTTAGATTGGGGAAGTCCGGGAAGCCTTGCCCACCTAAACGAATTTAAAAATTGTGATGTGCCAGTAACATATAGGTCTCTATTAAAAACGCCGTTGATTGCCCAAATCTTTTGTTTATATTATGGTTTGCTTAATTTTTGGATAAGCGAATATTTTCAAAAAAACTTTACGTTTTTGAGACCCTAATAGTGGGCGAAGATGTCCGATAGGTTGGATAAGACCACCTACCTAGGGTGGACAAGGCTTCCCACCAATTAAAATATTTTTACTTTAAAATAAAACATGTTTAAATAAATTAAACCACATAACCTATTATCTAATGTTTATTATAAGTCTTAGAAAAAATACTAGAGATAAATTACATTGTTGTTATTTTATATAAAATTTTAAATATCCACACAGCTAAATGGCAAATATATGGTTTGGTGTCACCACTTTAGAGTAATTTTCTCTGGGCAGTCTTACTCAGTAACGCATTTTTTTTAAATTGCAGTTTTTCCTAAAAACTTTACAAAACATAATATTTTAATATTGCATAATAAAAACAACTAATCACCTGCATTTTGATATATTAATGATGCAAATAAATACTTATGTATCGTAGCAACGTTTGAATTTTCACAGAAGATAAAAATACATCAACCTGCATCCAAATTGTTTTTCCATGACTGAACGATTAAAAGCGGATTCGTAAAGTGAAAATCAGCTAAGTTAGCATTTTAGATTTAATATTTGTATTAAGTAATAGACAATGGATCGATTATAGGTTCTGTTTAAAAATTATGATGGTGGGCATCGTAACCCGTTGGTCGGGGCTTTCCGGACCTTTCCTAGGGGAAGTCTGGGTAAAGTGAATACCTTAAGATGTTTGAGACTTTATCAAAAAATACTACAAATCAATCTTTATTAATTGCGTCTACATATTTTGTACTCAATTAAGTTCACAAGTAAAACAATAAGTAACTAAAAATAAAATTCAAAAATGTCATATTATTCACTTTGCCAAGACTCCTGGGTAAAGTGAATTATCATCTTTTAATTACAAAAATCTAAAAATTATATTTTAAAACAAAACTTAATATAGTAAAAAAATTAAATTCACGTTTAAAGGTAATATCTTAAAAATTAAGAATGGCGGTTATCACAGATAGGTATAGTCTTCATTGCCTTCCAAAGCGGAGCATTGCTCATGACACCATTTTAAACAGGTACGACCACAATTCCAATCTTCAATTGAATTATCTTCTTTAATATATATTTCACCGCAAAAATAATATTCTATCTTCAAAACTTTTTTGGTTGTTACTTCTTTAGCAATTAGTCTAAGAATGTTTTTTGATTCTACATTTAGTTTTTTTAGTAATATTTTTCTTAAACTTTTGCTTTTTCTCTTCTTTCATATATAGAAGTCTATGATTTTGAGATTGACCTTTAGCTTCGTCTCTTAATCTTCACTGAAAATGGTACGGAATCAGCCAAATTTTGGAGTAACGACACTACTCTTACCTAGTGTGTATAGAGTTGAGTCATCCATCCGATACTTTTTATTAGTACCCTTTACTAACTCTCCAGATTTACCCAAATTAATGGTCTTGATTAGTTTTGTTTTTGTATTTATTTACCATCTTCAACAAAATATGAGTTTTGACAATCTGCAGTTAAATATTCTCAAAATCGGGTAAAGTGGATACCATATTTACTTTGCCCAAGAGCCCTGAGGTTAGGCCAAATCTTGCAAAAACTGTTGATTTTGATTTTATAATTATTATATTATAAGAAGCCACTTTGTCATACAATAGAACTATAGTACGCCCAAGGATGACAAACAAATATTAGAGAAGATATCATCAAAGCACTTGCCTTGAAATATTGAAAATTATTTATCGAAAACACAATTTACTGTCGTCAAGACGCTGCGCAACTCGGCCTTTCGCCTAAGTGTTTGCCGCTTATTGAAACATGGTGGCCAAAAGTTTCTTTGACCGCGAGGTTCATGTTAAACGAATAATTTGGGCATAATGGGGACTATTCGATTTGCTCGGGGTGTTCACTTTACCCGGGTTTCCCTAAATGTTTTTTGTTATCCTTGAATTATTACATATATCATCCTTAAATTATTTCATGTCATGTGTCAAGATGACGTTTTTTTTAACTTTTTAGCCTTCCGCTTTCTTAACGTCACTTTTAAGAGGTTAGATTAGTGGAATATACACTTTTAGCATGTAATAAACTTACCCTATTTTAATCTGACGCGCTTGAAAATTTCTGATCAATATTGTTTTTTACTTATCTGTTTCTTTATCCTCAAGGTATTGCCTTGTACATTAATCTGCCGTGCTGTAGAAAATCCCGAAATCCCCCTCTCGGGCTCCTCTACTAAAAGAAAATTCGTGTGCGCATGACACAAGATCCGTCAGTAAGGTGCTGTGTTTGGTTAACAGCCTGACTGGTGAAAATTTTTATAAATATTTTCTTGACGATATTAAACCACACAGAACTATTACATTGGAAGTGAGTAGAGGATATTTTTTTCACACATAATTTAATATAAACGAATAATTCGTAGCAGAATCCTGTTTCTAAATAATAATAAAATTAAAATTTTACATGCCTAATCGGTGGCTTATGGTATCACAAGCCGCAGGTGTGTATCATTTGTTATTGGGTGGCGTATGGCAACTGTTTCTCTCCCTTTCTTTATTATCATTAATATCAAACTTTGAAATATATTTACCTGCCAATACATGGGCATTCAATTGGACATAGTGTATTTGCAGATTATAAAATATTTAAAAATTAAAAACGATGATTATCGAAAACCAGGATCAAAACATCGATGAACAAGTGAAACACTATTTAAAGATAAGTATCTTCGGTAGCGCAGTAAACAGACCTTTAATCTCGTAAGTCAGAAATCGCCGGTTCGATTCTCAACCGGGGACACATTTTTCAGTAGTACTTATTTGAAATAACGTCCGTGGTGGTACTACCGCGTCTAGAAAGTGTAAAATGCAAATACTACATGTTTTAAAGCTGGAACAACGTTGACGGAACAGGGGAAAAGATGTGTTAACCGGGGTATACACGGTCATGCAAACCTGAAACGCACTTGCATGAAAGTATATGTCAAATGATGCTTTTGATACACACGATTCAGATCTACCTGTCAGTTAAGCGTCAGTTTTGGCAGCTGGTGGTGTGATTAACGTGAACATAAGCGTAATATAGCATAAAGATTTTTTTTATTTTTGTCAATGTATTCATTACTTTTAACTTTCCAAAAGCATGGATAACCTTGGTACATATCTATGAAATCACACAATACATCTTCCTGGCGCCAAAGAGTCATTTTGTTAACTCAAAACCACCAATATAACCCCGTAAATGACGTTCCTAAAAACTGAAACGTTAACTGACGTGTCCTACAAATGCACAGGTTTGCACGACGCGCGCCACTAAAAATCAAACTCGGACATCGAGTCGCATGCCAAGCCAGATATGGCAAATTTTTAGTACACGGTCAATTGCGCGCGAGCTTGGGCTTTTTGACAGATGTAACAGTTTTGCATGACCGTGTATACCCCGGTTTAAATATCTTATTTACCCGACACTCACGGTACACTGATAGTTAGTGGTTCTCGTGGCTGTCACGAACATAAAAAATACTTTTCAATCTTGTCCTCTATCTCAATATTTTATAGAGCTATTATTTCGGGTGTCCATTTCAAAACGAAACAAAGCTAATTTGGGCACTTTAGGTCATTAAAAGAAAAACCCTCGGACACCCCCGAACTGCAACCATTTAGCAAGGGTGTGACTAACCCCCAAATTTTTAAATACAAAGAGTTGTCACGTGATCCCTATTTTGAAGGTTCCTTGATTTTGCAGCCAAGTTTTGAAGTCTCTCCGTTATTTCCGTTGATATGACAGCTCGTGAATCTTTCAATTTTTAATTTTTGTGTGTATAATATTAAATAACCTACAAGAGCAAGCAACTTTAAACTAAATGGGCATGATGAGGATTAAACGATCCTCAATATGAAGAACCCTTTTACTAACACCACACTTTTACCCCTGAAAATTGAGGGTAAATGACACCCTCACCAGAAAGAATAATTACTAACTTAATTTTAAAGGGCATTTAACACTTATTATATCTTTTTGTTTAAAGTAGCTTGCTCTTACAAGTAATTTAATATTAAGCATTAAAAATAATAAAAATATGACAAACCGTTATATCAACGCAATTAATAGTAGAATCTTCAAACTTGGAAGTTGTAATCAAAATCAAGAGACACCTTTGAAATAAGATATTGCTTGACCCCTCTTGCTATTTAAGATTTTGGTGTTAAGTCTCACCCCTGCTAGACAGTTACAGTTCAGTGGTAAAAGTGGCAGAAAAAATGTTTAGCTCTAAAATCAAAAATTGATGTGTCCAAGCTTTTTCCCTTAAATAACCTGCTTCCGCACTCTGTAACTCGATAGAGAAGAATTTTTCGTTCTATGCAATGTAAATCATATACCAATTTCAGGAAATTTCTTTTCTATCAAGTTACAGAGTATGGGGGCTAAAGTGCCCAAAATTAGCTGTTTCATTTTCACAACTAGCCACCCTGTATGTTTACCTGACCAAAACTCCATCGTCATAGTAGGTTTATTGGTTTGAAGAAAGTCCAGTAAATCCAGATTAATTTCTGGCAATGTGTTAAAGTTTGCAGTCATTAGGATCTCATTCGGTAACGCCCCTCTTGTACCAGCAAGATCTGGACTATCCGATGTGAATAGTAACTCCTTAATACCATTATCTCTAATTATCTAACAATAAAATATACAGAATGTTATAAAGCATTAGGAAAAAATTCCTACTGTCTTTGGGTATCATTATTAGAGTCCGACTGAAACTGGTTTTCCGGCCGAAACAGAAATTTCGATAATGGCTTCAGTTTTGGCAGAAACCGAAACTAAAAAGTTTTTGTGTGGTTGTGTAATTGTTACTAATTACCTTTACAAGAGAATGTAAGTAATCCTTATCCCAATTAAGAGTATTACCATATTCATTTTCCACTTGAAACGCTATTATTGGCCCTCCATTGGTAAACTGAAGTGGTTCTAACAAGCTTAGGAGTTGCTTATAATATCTCGAAACGTAATTTAAGTAAACAGTATCACTAGTACGCACTTTGATTTCAGGTTCTCGAAGAAGCCAACTAGGTAATCCTAGAAAGTATTTTGGCGATTAATAATTATTATACAGCTTGTCGACTTAAGTTCACACCATATGGAAAACTGTTTTATTTTTTATTTTATAAACAAATTTATTCTTTTTAAAAACTTATGCAAAAAAAGGTGTTAAGTGCGTAGGTTTTACCGTTTGTACTTTGTAAATGTTAAACTACTTGATTCACAGGACGTAAATCGAATTCTCAGATAAAATAAACATTAGTACAAAATATTTAAACATACAAGATTGTACACGACAAAAACTAAATGTTAACCGAAGTAAACGAAGTATTTTAAATACATAAAATGTAAGTTGAACTAGGTATTTTTATGTCAATACTGACGTGGCACCAGTTTAAATGTTGGACGGTATCAACGGTGGGTAATACCTTAGCAATTTCAAACCTATTGTTTTTACTCGAATTAAACATATATTTTGCTAATACTTAAAGAAAAAAATGGACTTCCATATCATTATATACTTAAAAACTGCAAGAATCCATTTTAATTTAAAAGCTTTAAATTGATTTTGCGAAACTAAAAGCTGGCAATATCGCCGATAACCGACTGAATTAACACTCATGGTTTTACTCTGGAATACAGAATTTCGACCAATTTGGTTCTAAGCTTTCTAAGATATTTAAGCGTTTCTGGAATTTTTGACACACTGTATACTGTTGTTGAAGGGGGAAAGGGGAAGACCTTACTATATAAAAATCAAGTTTGGTTACCTCCAAATTCCCATTCTGCACAAATATAGGGTCCTGGTCTAACGAGAACAAGTAAGTCTTCTTCCTGAGCTGTTTTTATAAATTTGACGATGTCAAGAAATTCCGTAAAATCAGAATTTCCATTACCAAAATCAAATACTCCTAAGAAAAATTAAAAATATGTAATTTTAAGAATAAAAGTTTTGTTTTGAGTTTTCGAAAGATGCTATATTTTTGTTAAATTGACCAATTATTATTTTTATTTTTTCGCTTGTTACTAATAAAATATTTTTAAACCTTATGAGAAAAATCCCATTACTTACCTGAATTATATTCATGTAAGTTCCATGGAACATATGTTTCAACAGCGTTCATTCCAGTTGCTCTAATTTTTCTCAATCGATCTCTCCATTGAGCTGAATGAACGCGAAAATAATGAAATGCTCCACTAAAAATGGTAATATTTTTTCCATTAAGCAAAAAATACCTTTGATCATCACTTAAACCACTTGTAATGCCTCCCTCTGTATAATATTCATAGATTGAAGGTAAATTCTGCAAAACAGCTGATTTACATGAAAATAGCACTATAGAAAAAATAAAAAATAAGGAGCATAACTTATACATTTTAATGGTACCGTACTATACGGACTATATTGTTTTCGTTTTCGGTTGCATTTTTATCTTATAAATTTTTAAGTATTAGTACTTAAAAATTTTTATCCAAGATCCATATCGGGTTACTTTAAGAGATATATTATAATATAATCGATTTGTATGGTTTCTTATAAACTTTATCACAGGTGTCACTTTCCTACATTAATCACAAAGAAAGGTAAACACCACATCCTATTTCAATAATATAGGGGGTGCAAAATTTACCACCCTATCTGTTTTTTTTTTTGTAAAATATACAGGGGGATTCAAAAATCGATCACGAAACTTAAGGGGGCGATTCTACTTGTCAAAATAAGAGTAGAGCTTCATATAAACTTTTTTCAAAATGTCATTCGTTTTCGAGTTACAAGCCGTCAAAGTTCAAGTTTTTATTTTTGTTTTTTGAATTGCCTGCTTACAGAAAAATCGATTTGACTAATATTTGAAAGATAGGCTAAGCGTCTGCGCTTCATCATTTTAGTAACAGAGATACAGAAGAAACAGTTGCTGTCATCAACGTCTAAAGATTGTTTGTAACTGCTTTGGCCTGATGCACCATCAAAGCCCCACTTGCTTATAAATGTTAAATTTTTGTTAATTGGTATGTTTATGGTTTTTAAAAGTCAAAACTAGCATGTTCTAAAAAGCTTTGAAGTTCTACTTTTGCAGACTTTTCTGTCACCACCACTTTTTCTAAATAACATCGCTGTTTTGCTTGTTGAATAGTATAATATAAGGGCAATATATCTAATTGTTCGTTTATAATTTCCCTTATGCTGTTGTATTGAAATTGAGTTAGTTTTATTGAAATTAATAAAAAAGAGCTGATATTTGCTTTACACCTTGTTGACCGGACTTCACCAATTTTTTTACTTTTGAGGCCAAGGACTGATTATTTTAAAATATTTGAGAACCTTAAAAAAATATTTTAGTTAGGTTAAATTTGATATAGGTATTGTAATTCATAAATATAATAAAATTATAACAAAGATCAAAATTATGCAATAAAGAAGTGGCGACGTAATGAGCATATTATTAATTAAAAAGATAGTTTTTTTTATTTGCCTGAGCTCTGTGTGTCTTTCTGTTTCAGGTACTAAGTATTTCAAATTAATAAATATGACATGCTTATACCTCGCGTGCCAATATTGGCACGCGTGTCAATCGTTTGCCATAACTGCTTTAAATCATATATCCATATATAAACAATTTCCAAAAAATAAAACAAAAAAATATCACAGTCACATTTATTAAAAACAAAATGAAAAGTAATTTTTTTTTTCATTATGTTTAATGTATATTAGTTCCTACACCCCAAATGTGATTATCACTGAATTTTACATATTCAGGTGCACTAAAATGTTCAAATATAATTATTTCATTGGATCCCTCTTGTAAGAGTGGAGCAGGCAAATAAAGAGCTTGTTGTGGTCCCACGGCGAAGATTCTTCCCAAAACAAATCCGTTTACGATGACAATTCCTTTTCTCCATTCTTGGACGTTAACAAATGTGTCTCTTAATGGAGCAGTGGCATTAAAAGTAACCTTAAAAAACATAAAATATTTGCATTATATTGTCTTACGAGATTAAAGAGCTAAAAATTTTATTTCTTGAAAAATAGGCCTCAAAAATTTTAAAAAATTGGAAACATTATAAAGTCAGTGGGGGGACATACCACTAAAATATTTTGACACTTCTATCACTTCAGGTTAAACCAGAAGTTACCGTTAACTTCCTTATTTTAAATGGAACAACCTATATAATATTTATTTTTTCGATTCCGCAAGAAATTCAAAGATATTTTATGTATGACTTATTTTAATTTTAACGTCAGAAATGAGGTTTGCAAGCAATTACATAGCCATCATTTTTTTCTAAACAAAAGCCTTTAATATCAAATGGGGTAGAGATACTCTTAACGAAAGATCTATTTTACTAGACTGTGTTAAGTTTGTAACTGGTATATATTCCAAGAATTTATATTTTTCAAAGTATTTACTAATAAATGTTTATCTAGTCTAACAATGCTAAGTATTTTTAGTACGTATAAGTGAAAGGCAGCGTCATGGCTAATTACACCGTACCTACCAGTACTTAAAAGAATTGTTAGAATAGATACATATTAAATGAATAATATTTCGAAAATTAAAAAATGTTGGAATAGACTTCCTTTGTACAAACTTACTCCTATATCTAATGCTTAATAGGATCAGGTAATAAAAGATAGGGTTTTCCATTTGAAAAAAAAATGACTTTTGAGGTTTTTGTCGATATAATTTTTAACAATTATTTTTGACTACTTAATTGCCAAAATACCAATACGGTCTACTGGAGTAGGACATTCTTTACAAGGAACTCTACCCCAACACATATTAAAGGCTTTTTAAGGAAGAATAGTTATGTAATGGCACGCAAACGCCATTTTAACACGCTTTTATTAGCTTGGGTTGTAACTATCTATCTATCTATCTATCTATGTAACGGAATATTTGAGCCTAATTTTTACCAACTTCCAGCGATTCAATTTCTTTGAAACTTTGCACACGTATCAAGGACCAATGACAATGCAATAATTTAAAAACAGTATCCCGTTATCCTGATTAGGGCCGCCAGGATAAATAAATTCCTTTACAGATCCTATGTGTCTCTTTGACAAAATGGCGAAGGAATTTTTTAGTGAATAAACTGGAGCATTTATTTTTAAAAAACTAATTGATATACCGAACTAAAAATGAAAAATAAATAATAGTTTAAAAACTAAAAACACGCTTTTATATGTAACCGAACTAAAAATTAGAAAATATTTTTTCATTACAAAGAGTTTGTCACTTCAGAATAAAAGCGTGGGGTGCTTAATATATTAAATGTTATAATTATTCTATTTGCAAATATCTATGAGGGAAAAGTTATGAAAAAATAGTAAAATGCACCCCACGCTTTTACTCTGAAGTGACAAACTCTTTGTAATGAAAAATATTTTCTAATTTTTAGTTCTGGTTACATATAAAAGCGTGTTTTTTAGTTTTTTAAAATATTATTTATTTCACATAAAATTTAAAATAAGTCAAAAACGGTTAACTAAGGTATAGAACACTACATAAAAAGTGCTTAGAAGTTTAGGCAAAATTTTTAAAAAATTATATTATATAGGGTATTCTATTTTTAATAAGGAAGTTAACAATATTCTTTTAGTAGTATTGTCCCCTACTCACTTTATAATTTTTCCAAAATTTTTAAAACATTTCGTTGCCTACTTTTCGAGAAATCGATCGCAGCAGGTCTCAGTGGAACGCCCTGTATAATATGGTCCTTAATAAATCTTTAGTATTTACCCTGTATAATGCGGGAGTAGCATCGCGACTTTGAACTGCATGCCATCCAGAAATTTCTTTATTCCAGGATCGCTTAAACTCGAGTGGAACAATAAACCACTTTTGTATAACTTGATCATCAATGAGAACATCTTCAATTAGCCCTAAAAATATTAAACATTTTTTATATTTTCCTTGAGTTATGCTGCACTTGCAATACATTTTAGGGCTGAACTTATCTTTGTTTATTTATTGGGTGGCATTTGCAATTATGCATTTTTTATAGCTCAAGACTAGTAGTCCCTGGGCCAATAATAAAATTTACTTCATGGTAATAACAGAGACAACAATGCGACGAGCAACTAAATGTAAATAAATTATCCGAGAGAGAGATAGCTGCTGGGCCTTCCTTGTCTATCTTCAAGGAAGGCAAACACAGATGGCGCGTGAGTCGACTTTATCGTTTGCCCGCCAAATTCAAATTATATAGCTGTGCTATTTTTGCCCTTAATGTTAGGTACTTGTTTTTGTTTCCTATTAATATAAAATATTGGGGTTTAGTTCAATAATTACAGGCACCTTTATTAAAAATGTCATTTATTTGGTTTTTATAAAGATTTTTTCTTATAGATAACCATGTCAATATGACCTTAAATTATCTGTTGAAAAACACAAATTTAATATATACACTGTGATCACTAATAAAAGTCAATATTCAAAGTCCAATTAAAGGTAAAAACCAAGAAACATACAATAAATCACAGAAAATGTAAACAAACTGTCCAAACAAATCGGCCATTGAAAAATATCAAACACAAATATCGATTAACATTTCGGCGTGACGCCTGCGGCAACGTTGTCAAGTTAAAAATATTCGATTCATGGTATATTTTCTTTCTGTTAATTAGATGTGAGCCAAAAAAGGACATTAAAGTTTACATGCAGAAATTGTAAACAACTTGGCAACCAGGGCAAAGCGATGATTGCTCCATCTACGATAGCCTGCCATGATGATAGACAAAGACATATTTATTGGAACTTGCGTTATACCAGAAAGAGATAAATACAATGGACAAATTGTTAGGACCAGTTACTCGTCTCATTCTTGTCTCTGGTAATAACACTTTTAAAACTTTTTAGGGGTTCCTTTGACGAGTCTACCACGAATAGTCATACCGCCATATACAGGGTGATTCAAAAAATGATCACGAAACTTAAGGGGTGATTCTACTTGACAAAATAAGGGTATAGCATCATATATTTTTTTCAAAATGGCATTTGTTTTGCGAATTACAAGCCGTCAAAGTTCAATTTTTATTTTGGGTTTTTCGCCATATAGCATTTATTTTTAACCAATCCAGTTGATATTTGGCACACAAATCGAGCTTTGCAGATTCTAAAATTTTAAGACAAAGTACTTTTTAAATACCGCCAGAGGGCACTTTACCTAAACCTTAAAATTTATTTACATTATAACTTTTAGTTTAGGCAGATATCGCAAAGCTGGGTGCGCCATTTTATAGATAATCAAAAACTTAAAAATAAGGTATTCTTTATTAAAGTCAACAAACCTCACCGTTTAAGCACCAATAGATATTAAAGTTTTCATCAATTTTAATCGAATTACCTACATACTTATTGGTTGTCCAGTAACTTAACCGACAAACTTTACGGGGCGATTATACAACAGAAAATAGGAAAACAACTTCATATAAACATATGTCCTAAACTTCTTAGTTGTTGAACTACAGTGTGTGGAAAATTAAAAAAAACTTTTTTTAAATATTTAACACTCCGTAGTTCAAAAACTAAGACATTTAGGTCATATGTTTATATCAAGTTTTTTCTTATTTTTTCTTGTAGAATCGTTTGGTTAAGTTTGTCGGTTGAGTTACTGAACACCCTGTATGTATGTAGGTAATTTGATTGAAATTGATGAAAACTTTGATGTCAATTGGTGCCTAAACGGTGAGATTTATCGACTTTAATAAAGAGTACCCTGTTTTTTAAGTTTTTGATTGTCTATAAAATGGCTCCACTAGCTTTGCGATATCTGTCAAAATAAAAAGTTATGATGTAAATAAATTTTAAGGTAATGTGCCCTCTGGCGGTATTTAAAAAAGTACTTTTGTCTTAAAATTTTAGAATCTGCAAAGCTCGATTTGTCTGCCAAATATCAACTGGATTGGTTAAACAATAAATGCAATATGGCGAAAAACCAAAATAAAAATTAAACTTTGACGGCTGTAACTTGAAAACGAATGACATTTTGAAAAAAATTATATGAAGCTCTACCCTTATTTTGTCAAGTAGAATCACCCCTTAAGTTTTGTAATCGATTTTTGAATTACCCTGTATAGAAGCGGCGCGTTAATCTAGCCTGTCAATGTCAAATGTTTCTCATACGGACCGGGCAAACGCATCATTTTTTGTCGGACAAGTTTACCACAATTTTTAAACATCGTACCAAAACTCGTAGGGATTACAGTTACGAAACTCTCCCAATCCAATTCCCAAAACAAGTCAATGGCCTTATGGTTTCGTGACTGTGACACTTACGATTTTTTGCACAATGTTTAAAAATTGCATGTAATACATTGTGGTAAACTTGTCCGAAAAAAGTGGCTCGTTTGCCCGGTCCGACACCCGAAACATTTGACACCGACAGGCTAGGTTAAGACGCCGCTTCCATAAATGGCGGTATGAATATTCGTGGTAGACTACTTGTCAAAAGAAACCCCTCTAAAAAGGTTTTGAAAGTGTTATATCATAAAATCAATTTCATTACTGGCCCAAGGACTATAGGTTGTTTAAGTTGCATTATTTATTAAATTATTAAATATAGTGAAAATAATATTGGGCTTTATTAAATAAATGGTATCACATTACAGGAAGTTTTAAGAAAAAAGAAAGTTAGAAATTTTTATCTTATGAAAACAATCCAAAGATTAAATATAATTGTTAAACCTTAGGACATCGTGAATAAATACTCATCAAAAGTTCAATTCATTGGGTACTTTTTGGGGTCATATAATATTCAAAATTAAAAAGTTACTTGTGATTGGTATATATTTAAAGCTTTAAATCACAAAGTGCGCATTTTTCTTTATTTTGAAAATTAATTGTCCTTAAATTTAAGTTCTTTTTTATTCAAAATAAATAATTATCTTCTTAACTAAAAATATTTTACTAACTTTTTTCTACATTTTATTTATTGTTTGTCTTTAGCAATTACTTTCCAAGTTTACGCGTATAGGCTAAGAATCATCAAGTATAAAAAGGAACTTAAAAGATTGCTTATTTATTGATATAAACAATAAAACACATTTTTACTGACCTTTAAACTGTTGGAACTGATCCAAGCTCCCATAATTATTTCTTGCATTATTTTCTACAACCAAATCCAGTGTAGCATTTAGAAGAGCTTCTTGTGTCAAAGTGATAGTTGAGTCTTTGAGTCTCCAATATCTTAAAAAACAATAGACTTTCTGTTTTACTGCTTTTAAAAATTAAAAATGTAACCAAAAGTACCTATTATTAGCAAATATAAAAATCTGAGATTACCATAACAGAAACAGTGCAATCATTTTTGCAGTTCTAACCCAGAAAACACTATTTGCCGGCAATTTACATTTTTCATATTGGCATTGATGGTAAAGCATTGGCAATTCGTGGCAATATTATGCCAACATCTAATACGCATTAAAAAGTCAATCCTAAATAAACATTCAATTGCCAATACATTTTACATGCAGGCGAATTAAACATGATTAAATAAAACATGCCTTTTTGTTACAGGCAAAAAAATAATGAATTTTTAAGGCAAACCTTCAACGCATATTCATACTTTTCAAACCATATTATTAACATTGGTATTTAGCTAACATTAGAGCAATTTTTTGATCTGTTTTATTTATAATGGCAGCTAAACAACATTATTTTATGTTTTTTTACATAATTGAAAGGAATTGGCCTTCATAACATTTTATTGTTACAAATCATGCAAATAAAAATTTGATCAAACAAAATGATTATTTTGTATTTTTAAAAGAATAAAAATAAAATGATGGTAAAATAAGTTAGGTTAATTTCGACCGAAGGTGACAAATTCAAATTTCCCGCTTAGCCGAAATACAAGATTTGACGATTTTGACAGATGAAGCAAAATTGCTTTTGTTTGACCCAACTATTCTCTCTGGTTTGACCGCTTTGTGCAATTGTTTTCTAGCTTTTTAGTTTCTTTTTAAAGAAAAGAGTTTTTAATAGACATAATTAAGTGTATTCATTAAGTAATTAGTGTGTGTTGTGTGATTAATTGGTGATGGCTAGTCGAGCAGGCGAGTTATTCAAGTAGACTGTTAGAAGCTGTAAACATCTTTTAAGTTTGTAGTTACTTAAAAAATTATATGAAATTAGGGAGTTGCCCTATTTAAAGTTCTAAAGACGTGTTAATAAAAAAATATTACATATATTTAATAATTTTCTTTTTTTTGACATTTAACTTCTTTAAAATATTTCTCCCTATGTTTTGGAGCTGAAAATTGAGTGTAAGCGTCCCTTAAATACTTACTATTTTTTTCTTTTGATTTACTATCTTTTTTTTAATTTTATTACATACTTTTAATTTTTTAAGGTTTATTGTTAGTGTATAAAAATTTATATTATGTAATTTTTTTAATGATAAAGTTTTTTCTGCCTTTTTTCTCACTTTTTTCGATTACAAAATTCTAAATATGTTATTTCATCATAACTTGACGGATGCCATCACAGTATCTGCAACACGTGGCCCAATAACGGCCAACTGCCCACTTCGTGTCTATTTGTTATCTTTTTGCCAATAACTTAATAATTATGGATGCCATCATCCTAAACGCATTTTTTCATCATAACTTATTAATGACAGATGCCATCACATTATCTGCAACATGTGGCCCAATAACGGCCAATTGCCCACTTTCGTGTCTTTTGATACCTTTTTGCCAATGCCTTGCCATTAAAGAGTATAGGCAATGCCAGTAAATTAAATGTACATGGCCGGCAAAAATGTTATATGGGAAGTTATATTACTTTTTTATTCCTTTAAGAAAACAAAGTTGTTGTGAGCGTGGTGTAGTGGCTAGCGTACTAGCCTCTGACGAAAGGGACCAGGGTTTGATTCTCGGCATATACATTTGAATTTTTTAAGGCAATGGCAAACCACTGTGTAGTATTTTGCTTAGTAAACCCTCTTAAATAGTGCTTCGAAGGCACTTTAAGAGGGTGGTTTTGCATATCTGTGTAAGAACATTTACGCAACACAGATATGTTCGCGAGGGCGCCCACACTCTGTATGGTAGTTAATGAAGAAGAAAAACCTATTTACTTACCCAAACTTATCTAAATCGCTTTTGCTAGACAATATGGGGTTTAAGAGTTTTCCATTTAATAATACTAGTACGTGATCTCTTACATAACCAGTGATCTTTAAGACGGCGTTGGCATTCAAAGTCAAATTAGTTTTTCTATAAACTATGTAACCAAAACTTTGACCTAGAAAGAAAAAACATTGTTTGTACAACAACCAACATTTTAAACCAATGGTCTTACTGGTCACTAAGTCAAAAGTAACCTTTTTTAATATTATTATCTATTTTCAGTAAATTTTTTGCCTTAGATACCTTATTTTAGCTTAGTGACTTTAAAGCCGGGAATACATTGTTATGACGTGTCGTGTTCTGTCGTGTTTTGTCGTGACGTGTTGTGTCATGGTGTGACGTGGATACTTTTTTCTGATGCATTATGATGATTATAGGTATTGATTTAATAGTTATTAGGTATTAAGGGTACTGTTTCTTGTTTATTGTTTATTGATAAGTTATTAACTACAATTTTTACAAATATAAAATTTTTTAAACTTAACAAAAATGCATTTTTAATTTAGTTAATGACACCTAGATGCTTGTTGCACCTGTGTGTGTCAGACTAGCTATCCTAAATATATTTAATTCTAGTGTTGTATGAACAATATTCAAAATATTCCTAAATTTAAACAATTAACTAAATAAATAAATAAATCAAAAAAAATTCTCTGATCCTAGCATTTTTACTTAATTTACAGCATTTTTATAAACGTATTATAATTATTATCAAAAATATATTTTCTATAATGTTTGCTAAAAATCTTATGATTTGAAATGTCTCTTATTCTAAGTGGCAGCAGGTTATAGAATTTCGGCGCTAAATAGTTTATAAATTTTAAGGAAACTGTTTTTTACAATCCGGAATTACAATATGTTTATTTACATTGTTTCTTGTTTGGTGCCTATGATTAACAAATTTTTGTAATATCTATTTTTTATGTACATACATGGATGCAGCATGCATATACAATGAGTATACATTACAAATTTCCCTATTATATAATAAACTAGTTAAATAGAGTCTATATTTATTAAATATTATTTTCAGTATGTAGTTTTGTACAATCAACACTGGCCGCAAATTGCTTTTATACATGCCTCCCCACAAAATTAGGCCATATCGTATTAAAGATTCTATTAAGGATTTGTACACTAATGTTAGTATTTTTGGACCAAGAAATTCCCTTAATAAGTAGAACTTATAGATCAGGATTCTTATTTTTTTTTGTTAGGTATGTTATATATCCGTTCCATTTTAAATGCTGATCAATGATTAAGCCAAGATATTTAGTTTTTGTGACAGATTTAATTTCTTGTTGATGTTTATCTATTATTAAAGTTTCAAAATTAGGTCTGTTAGTTTTGTTTATTGAAAAAGCTATATAGTTTGTTTTTGCTAAATTCAGTGATAACCGAGGATTCCAACCATCGTTTTACTATCCTAAAACCCTCTATTGCTTTCTCTTTACATTCAGTCCAAGTTTTTCCCTCGAACAAAAGGGCGGTATCGTCGGCATAAGATATGATTCTACCATTTATATCTAATTTAAGTAAAGAGTTAATATATGTTATGAATAATATTGGTCCTAGTATTGTTCCTTGTGGGACTCCAGTTTTTATTATTTGAGGTCTGCTAATTATGTCATTGATTTTTAAATATTGTTCTCTTTTCTTGAGGTAACTGTCAAAGACCTCCAGCACCGATCCCCGAACTGTGACAACACTTCCAGCAGCTTTTGGTGCGGCACCGTATCAAAAGCCTTGGCCAGGTCAATAAACACTGCTATAAGATTTATTATAAGAATAAAAAAGTTTCCCAAAGACCTTTGGCCAGAGGGATATACGCTGACCCAAAGACTTATTATCCTTAATACCCGTGATGCCTTCAATGTTTAATGCCCGACTAAATATTCTTTATATAAGAAATTTGAATGAATTTTGAATGTATTAGTTTAAACAAAATCAATTGACAAATAATAATATGTTAAAGCCAGTTAAATACGATTAGTATTTCGTACTTAACTGACTTTGGTCAAATAATATACCAGTCGGACATTAAATTAAATTATGAACTCACTATCTTGTTCGTATTATTTTAGTCGTTTCATGATTTTACAATGACTTCCAGCTCGTAGAATCACGTGGAAGAAGAAATTAAGGAATACACTTTTGCCATTACTTGTCATGCAGTAGCCCATAAAATAAAAAAAGAATTTATTACATTAATGAATATTGAGCAACATTTGGTAAATATCAAATTTAAAAAATATTTTTTAAAGATGTATATCGCTTTTATATTTACTTTAAAATGTTAAGGAATCAATTTTAACGTTTACATTTTCAATCAAAGGTAATAAGCACCAAAGTGCGGTTAAAAACGCTCTGACGCTCCGTGTCGCAGGCTGACGCAAATCTGAACGGCTCTTATTCTAAAGCGACACGACACGTCAGACCAATATGCGCGACGCCCATTAAAATAATACGAAAAATTAGGTGTCTGTTTTTTGGAACGTCATGACACGACACGACAGGTCAGAACAATGTGTCCCCAATCTTACGAGACTACACTTTAAGCTAGTACTTACCGGAAAAGCTATTTATTGGTAAGTTTTCCATTGACATTACATTTAAACTTGTTAACTGATATGGATAATTGTCAATAAATTCGGAAAGTAGAATTTGTTGCTCAATCTAAAACAATGTAATATCATATTACATTAGTGATGAGAAATTAATTTTCACATATTATATCACATTTTATAGTATATTCTTTTGGCGTACATATTTTCTTTTCTATCAAAAACATATACAGGATGTTTTAAAACAAATGTGAAAGAATTAAAAAGGTGATTTCTTGTTCCAAATAAAGAGTACTTTCTTGTATGATAGAATAATAAAATATTTTAAACTTTTTTAAAATTAATGGAAGTGGTGAAAATAGACTAACCCTATAGTTCTTGTTCACCTAATTAAAAAAAATACTTACGCAATGACTTAAAAAGAATAAATTTGGCTAGCCTGGTTTGGTTTAGAAACTTTTTAGTTTTGTGTATTTTTTAAATAAAACTCACCGATATAAAATAGAAAAATAAAATGTAAGTCATAACTTGTCGAGACGGGAAAATTTACCCTTCTGGACCAAAATATCCGGACAACCAAAATTTTGTTCAAATTCAATCCTATATGACTTTTTGGTTTTTTGCGAAATTATTATTTATTATGGGGATTGCAAAAAGGTTTATAATGTTAGGTGTTATACAGGGCAAAGCCAAATGTTGCATTTTGACCCAAATTTTCTAACACCCTGCAGAATAATTTTATCTCACAATTTTTACCAGTGTATTAAATTTTAAAGCCCTATCTTTTCTTAACAATTTTTTTATTATTTATATCTGTATCTCTATTTTAAAAGAAATATTTTTTAAATGAAAATAATGCAATTGAATTATGATGGTTGTAATATACACTATATTGCGAACATATTGGGGAAACTTAAGATTTACTACTTGTACTAAATATAAAATATATATAATATAAAGGGTGATATTATTTTTAAAATTATACGTTTTGTTGTTTTGTATATCTTAAGAGATATTAAAAATCTAATAACTGGTTTAAAAACAACACTTAACAAACATTTTTTTATATTATATTAATACTAAATAGAAAAAATTGCTTTTTAATGTTTCAAAAATTATTAGAGCATTACTCTACAATTGTTTCGCCTTTCTAGGGCTTCATCAAGAGTACTTCGTATACTAAACTTAAAAAAGAGAAATATTTACAAACAGAACCATTTAACACGTTTTTCCCAAAAAGGTCTATAAAATATTATTAGGGTTTTATTATGCGGCCCAGATGTGGTAATAAATTTATTTATAATTGGCATATCTGCGAAATTTATTTGATCATTGGTAGAAAGAGTTGTATTGTCTATAAGTGATTTCTTAATTTCTAGTTGTTCATATAAATTTAATTTTTTACCTTTGTTTTCTCTATGGAGTAGTTTAACATTATTAAGATCTATAAAGTGGTTTTGTTCTATACAATGTGTTGAAATGCCTGTGTTTTTTAAACCATTTAAAATTGATGTTTTGTGTTCTTTTATTCTGTTTTTATGCTCCTTCCACTTTGACCAATATATTCCGCATTACAGTCTGCGCAATTAACTTTATAAACCCCTGACATATCTAATTTTTCTGTTTTGTCTTTATTGTTAACTAATAATCTACCTAGGTTACTCTTATTTACAGACACAGTTTTACAGCCTAACTTATCTAGCCTATTGGATACATTATTGCTGATGTTTGGTATATAATTTATAAACTTAAAATTATTGTTTTTAGGTTCTGTAATACTATAAAACTCTTTAGCAATTAACTTTTGTTTTTTCTTTGTTAACAATTTATCAACAAGTGATTCCTTATATCCGTTGTTTCTTGCTATTTGTTTAATAATACAGAGTTCTTTGTTAAAATTTGATTGACTTAATGGGAAAGTGACAAGTCTGTGAATTAAACATATCATGAAAAAAATAAATCAGAGGTGTAATATTTTAACTTGACACCAGTACACAAATTTTATTGTCTTTTTAAAAATTAGTGTTTCCTTTTAGAATAAAGACAATAATATAATAAAAAAATAAATGTTAAAACAAAATGGCGCTTTAAAATCCAATACACTGGTGAAAAATTGTGACGTTAATTTATTTCACAGGGTATTCGAAAATTTGAGTGAAAATGCAACATCTGGCTCTTTTCTGTATAACACCTACCCATAATAAATAATAATCTTAATGGAGAAAGCTGTAACTGAAGCAAAAGGTAATTGAATGCGGTCAAAAAACAAGAACCCATACTAAATTTGAACAATTTTTTTCGTTTTTTTTTGTCCAGACGTATATTATAAAAAATTTGTTTATCTGCTGTTATCCAATAGGACGTTGGTAATATTTTTGTTTATTTGACCATCCTTGGTACTTTAAATACATTTTTTTTTGTATTTAGGATTAACAAAAAAATAAAAACTAATGAAAATTATATAATAAACTACTCTTCATTTGGAACAAGAAATCACCCCTAAATTTTGTCGTATTTGTTTTAAGATACCTTGTATATTGTTTACCTTGATATCGTCAAAAACAACTCTTGCAGGAGTCTCTGGAATTTCTGGCAAGCGGGTTTTTACTGGATTGTACTTAGCAATTAATTCTGCCATTGCGGTATATTTTCCTGTTATTTCACCAGTTTCGGATATTGGAGAATCATAATCATAGCTAAAATAGTTATTATTCTAACAAGTGCCCAAAGTGATACTTTCCCGCACGCAAAATCAGTTAGACGAACTATGCGAAGTTTAGTTCGGATAAGCTTTAAGTACGGGAAAATACTTTGCGCAAAGGAACAATATTTTTTCTTCGAGTGTGAGAAAAAAGATAGACATATTTATTTTTATTTTATTATTTCTTAACGACAAATAAAACTTGTCAGTTTGGACGTTTATTTGTTGTTGCTCTAACAATAAATTACATTTTTCTAACCTAAGATTCCTTGCGCGAGTAGTAAATAGTATATTACATACCGAAGAGAAAAGTGTTTAATTACTGTCATCGAGATAAACTATTTCTTTAAAGACATATGAAACTATTTACCGAGGTTTTTGTACTATTTTATCTAAAAACCATCTTTTTAAATTTCTTTTTTTTTAATCAAAAATGTGTCAACCCAACAAAATAACACTTAATTTGTCAAATAATACGCCACCAGACATGTATCGACGCTAAAGTTATCACAGGGATGTCTTAAATATCAGACAACATGTCAACTTGAAATTTTTTTGAATTTTGCGACGGTTGCCTAGGAAATTTTACTTTATTTTACTTTAGGCTCACAGGAAGAAAATAAAATTTCTTCCTGTGGGATGAAAATAAAACTGAGAAAAGTGACACAAACTTATAAAATGTTGGAAATGTCAACATTACCTTACATGGTTGTAAATATTTTTTAGCCCAAAATATAACGATCTAATCTATTTTACTCTAATTTAAAAGTGGATAATATCGACAAAGATTTTTTTAAATGAAGCTTTTTTGCCATTTTGTATCTTAAAGGTTTAGACATTTGGGATATAGGTTTATTTAAACTTTATTATTACCCTCTTAAATCCCTTCTAGTGTTGTAAAAATACACCCATAAGTAACAAAATTATAAAAAATAATATTTTTTTTTCACCCTGTATCTCCAAAATCATCTAATCTAAAGGTAAGTTGAATTAGATTCTTATATCGTCGGTTTAAGGGTTAGGCCCACAAGTAACATTTTATGGATAAGGGGGAGATACCTGTAAGATGTCAAAAAAAAATTTATGCATAATATGTTACTATAGTCTATTAAGAACACGTCCCTAAAATTTTAGAACATAATTTTCAGTATTTCTTTACATATTACAAAGTCTATAAGTCACTATAATCAATGAATTCTTATGTACCTAATCAAAGTTTAAACGAGTTTTTTTTAACTTTATTTTGAAATTGGCGGGCACAATAACCTAAAAAGTTACGGAACGATTTTTCTGAAAATTTTCACACATATTTTAAACAAGAGTACTTTTTATGTGAACCTTTAAAATCCCGAAATTTTAATAAAAAATATTTATTTTAAAGCAAAAACCATGGAAAAATTGAGCCAAAAAGTCGTTTTATTTTTTTTAAAGAATTGTATTCCTCGAATTTACTTATTTTTTAGGTTAACAGACAAATTATGACATGATTAAACACAAAAAAATAAGTTATTAATTTTTAAATCACTAGAACCGATGCTAGAGTACCCGCTGATTAAGAAGTCTCTCTCCGACCTTTCTAGAAATATTTAGCATACAGCCGCCATTTGGAATAATTAAAATAAAAAAATATATCATATTATTTTAATATCCGTAAATTACATACCAATTTTTAAAAATATATAATGACTCTTTCATTAAAAAAAAATATATGAAAATCAATAAAAAAATTAGGAATTTACAGGTATCTCCCCCTTAAGGAAACAACAACGATTTTATAAAAAATTTGTGATAAAAAGAACAGATAAAACCATCTTTTTTATGTTTAATATTTTAACAAAGATTTATGGATATCATAAATGTAATTATTTAATTATTTCTACATAAAACTTTTACTATAAATATTTTAACAATTTTTTAACAAAATGTACTTGTTTCTACTATCGTGTGGAAAGCAGCACTTTTACCGCACGCAATTTAGTTTGGAAAGTGTCACTTTTCCACACTAGTGCGGAAAAGGACACTATGTCTCGCTACTTTTTCGCACTAGTGCGGAAAAGTACACAAGTTTTAAACCAAATATTAGTGACTGAAGGATTTTTATGTATTTCATATTTAAAAGGAAATTTTGCTTTGGTATGATAAGATATTAGGTAGCATTGTGTTAAAATTAAAAAATATATAGCGTTTCTAACACGCTACACGTCGTTCGGTCAACTGCAGTCGCGTGCTGAAAAGTGGCACTTTCAGCATTAGTAAGGAAATATACTATTACCTTTAAACCGACAATATGTTATCCTCTACAAATTTGTCGGATTTTCCAAACCTCTTAAAGACACCCTGTAGAATGATTAGCATAAACTAAACTAATTAAACTTATTATTGAATGAAAGTAAAAGGAATTAGTTAGTATCAATAGAAAACATAGTTAGCACGAAGTAAAATAAATACCTTGTTGTATCTGGTTGAAGTCCTGAATTATCCAGTCCACCATTTAAATCATTGGCACCATTTAAAAAGCCAAAGTTGGTACTACCGACAAACATGTAAACATTAATGGAAGCAGGGTGCTTTAGAATTTGCTCGACAGAGTTTCTGTACCAATCGACGGTTGTAGTATGGTGATCTTCAGTAAAATGGTCAAACCAGCCTATAAATATTAAATAGGTGGATCAAATGTAATTAAGAAAGGAAAACGCGTTATTTTTATTTTATTGATGAGATAGTGAATAAGAATTGTATTCAGGGTCCAGTAACTTTAAAAGCAAACTAAGAAGTAATTTTTACGCCTTACTGACGCCACGGAAAAACATTTTTTTTAGCAAAAATTATTTTGTGATGCATATGAGACGTCCACTAACTTTTTCAAAAATACCCTGTAATTCGAAAAGAAGATGGAAAAAAGACGTTTAGGTCACATGTTCATATAAAGTTTTTTTCGTATTTTATGTTGGAAAATGTGCTCTTAAAGTTTTTCGGTAAATTTACTGGATACATGTTGAGGTAGGTCGATATTTTTGGTTTAGTTTAAGAGCAATTAAACACTATTAGGTAGACATAAGGCCAAAAAAGTAATGCATCCAAACTTTTCATGATAAGATGACGCATCGGCGAAAGGCAGAGCAATTATCATCTCGCTTTAGATCACCTTCTCTTTAAATATTTTTATAGAAATTTTGAATTGACCAAAATATTTAATTTTTGTTTATAATGAAACTTTATGGGAGCCAAACTATGTCAGTAGTCATGGCGTTATGGCAATTCGCAAAACCCCGTATCTCCATAATCAAAAATTTACAGGAAAAACGACATGTTTTTGGTATGTGCAAAAAGCTTGATTTTATTAAATTCTGGAGTTACGAGGTTTGCAAATTCGAGTAACGATATGGTAAGTAGCTTCGAGCTTTATGCTCAAAGGTAAGTAGAATACAGTGCTTGTCTAAAGTCAGGACCTTTGCCGAACTTTTGAATAGTTTGGTTTTTTTATGAAAATTTGAGAACTTTAGTAATACGACATTATCCAAATTTTAGGCAAGAAATGACACAAATAAATGTCAAACCAAGAGTTAGGCGCTATTTTGAAAACAAAAACTAAATAAAAGAAGGGTTTTTATGACACATTATTTTAAAACTCCTGACAAGTACTTTATTACATCAGAATATAAAGTCAATAACCTTTACCTACTACAAAATGGCGGTACTTTGAAAATTACCTAAATACCTGATTTAGATTGCCATATTTCCGAAATGTATATAGTAGGATATACTTACGCCCAGTTTCACAATATTTTGTTAACACTAACCATAGGTTTGTTACCATAGAAACAACTAAATACCGAAATGTTATTTGTGTTGCCAAAATAGTTAACCCAAAAGTGATGGCAACCATATATCGTGAAACTGGGGAAAATCTGGTATTTTCTTAAAGCCCTTTTAAGATCTATTTAATGGTAATATGGGTGATAATATACAGGGTGGGACAAGAAGTATATATTTATTTTTCTTAATGACGCACCCTGTATATTATACCACCATTAAAAAGATATTTAAAAGACCTTTAAAAAAATATCACGTTTGGTATATCTAACGTTATAAGTTAGTTTATAATATTGCCATTTAAATCATTTATATCAGATAATGTTCAAAGTACCGCCATTTTGTAGTAGGTAAAGGTATTTACTTTATATATTGGGGTTGTAAAGTACCCTTTAAGAGCTTTAAAATGATGTACCACACAACCAACAAATTATCTGTTTACAAAATAGCGCCCAACTCTCAGTGTAACATTTATATATATCTGTCATTTTTTGCCTTAAATTTGGTTTATGTTGTCTTACCAAAGTCCTCAAATTTTCATTAAAAAATATGAAACAATTCAAAAGTTATCAAAAAATATCACGTTTGGTATATCTAACGTTATAAGTTAGTTTATAATATTGCCATTTAAATCATTTATATCAGATAATGTTCAAAGTACCGCCATTTTGTAGTAGGTAAAGGTATTTACTTTATATATTGGGGTTGTAAAGTACCCTTTAAGAGCTTTAAAATGATGTACCACACAACCAACAAATTATCTGTTTACAAAATAGCGCCCAACTCTCAGTTTAACATTTATATATATCTGTCATTTTTTGCCTTAAATTTGGTTTATGTTGTCTTACCAAAGTCCTCAAATTTTCATTAAAAAATATGAAACAATTCAAAAAGTTAGAAGGGCGGTCCTGACTTAAGACAAGCATTGTATGATTTTAAACCCAAAAACATAATAGAGAATTATTGCACAGTGAAATAAGGCCAGGCTCTAATAATACCGGCCTTATTTTGACATCTGAGCTTGCGCAGATGCATGGTATGATAAGGAGGGATAAGGACTCCCTTAATAAGTATAGTGCCTGGTTTTATTTATGTCGGTTTTAGGTCGGGCCTTATTTTGGTCTTATTTTAACTTCGGAACTGTTCGTCTGACCGAACGGCTACCGACCACAAAATCAAAAAGTTTTTAGAAGTAAAAATACTTAAAACCTTGCTTTTTCAAATGTATTTCTGTAATTGTGTTAAACGAAACCCTACAACACAAAACAATAAAGAAAAACTACTAAAATGTTTTTTCCCTTTTTTAGGTTAATGGTACTGTCAACATGATTTGCAATAACTTTAAATCATGGGTAAAAGCACTATTTAAATAAGGCCGGTATAAATAATTCCTGAGCTTAATAAGTCAACTTGCAATAATTCTCTAATAATTAATAATACAGGGTGGCCCACCATATTCGACACGGTCTGTAGCTGGATAACCATGGGGTTTTAAAAAAGTGAATACTGAATACAGAAAAAATATTAATGGCTGCTATGTCACAGCCAACTTTAATTTAAATAAACATTTGGACTAAAAATTTGCAAAAATAGATTTTACTAAAAAAGCACACAAGATAGGTATAGGCAACCTATACCCCATTTAAAAGAGAATTTTATTTTTTATAATGTGACGTAAAAAATACAGGGTATTTTATTTAAAATAAGAGAGATATGGCTATTTGATTTTCTGAAAAATTAAAATTATTTTTTGATCACTCTGTACAATATTTGATCTTGATATGACCTACGTATGAAGTTTAAAAAGTTTATAGTGTTAAAATAAAATTAATTTAGTTGCACCTTTTCATTTTGAAAAAAATCAAATATCACAAAAATGTATAAAATTTAACACTCGTACTATAAACAAACTTGAGTTATTTTTTATGTGGAATTTTAAACCGTCATAAAATATAGGGTGTTCCATTTAAAAAAATATAACTTTGATACGTCACACTTTTTGAGACACCCTGTATAAACTAAAATTATTTTATACTGTGGCCTTATCCGACCTGTATATGTTTCAGTATTTACTTTTTTTAAAACCCCATGGTTATCCAGCTACAGAGCGTGTCGAATATGGTGGGCCATCCTGTATGTGTTGTAAATAGTGTTCATTACCTGACCAGAATTCCATTACCATTGTGGGTTTATTGGTTTGAAGGGTATCCAACTTATTTAGGTTACCAGAAGGATCACCATTAAAATTGGCAGTCATTAAAAGTTCATTTGGTAAAGCTCCTCTAGTTCCTGCGCTAGGAGGATCTGACGTGTACAGAAGTTCTTTAATTCCATTATCTCTGTAAATCTGGCAATACAAATATTTAATTGTATTATTATTGTGAACACCCTGTATGGGGGTATATGGGTTCTAATAATTTTAATATTTATTTAATTATGTCGGCATTAAAGAAATCACATCCAAAAATTAAAACAAATAATCAATAAAATAGTGCAAGGTTTTTGTCACCAAACAATAACAGAATCTAGGTCATATTATTTTATTTAGGGTCAATACAGGCTAACTCACCAAAATATTGAGTTTAACTTTGTATATATACCGAAATTGTACAAATAATGGAGAGAAAGAAGTTAGAAAAATAATAGATAAGAAGTAGGTAGTAGAAGTCCAGTAATAAAGTTAAAGTTTTAGTGAAACCCCGTACGGGCTACCCCCAGTGGGGGTACTAAATTAAGTTAGTCAAATAAGTTAAATCAGTTTTTAAAAAATGCGAAGTTAGTTTTTTGTCCACCGGTCTTTTGGTCCAAGAAGATAGTTCCATATGGTACATTGGTCCAAGTGACGTAAAGTGGCCCTATGTATGTTTCCAAAATTATACGTCACATATGGTGGAGGCGCCCCCGTTCCCAGTGACCTTTGTGAAACGTCGGTTATGGTAAGCTGTGCCCGCCCCAGTTCCAGTGCCCTTTGTAAAGCGATAGGAAAAGTCGCTCATGGTACGCCCTTCCTGCTCCTCAGTGTATTTGTGAAAGAAAATGCCATATATATGGTAAAGGCATTCTGTTCCCCGAAGAAGAAATGTGTGGTAAATGACGAAGACGGGAAAAAAATGTGTTGCGTAGCGTAGCTGCAATGAGGTAGCAGCGTAGCTACAAGAAAATTAAGATAAGGTGTATCTTCAGTTTTTGAAATATGACTAAATGGTGTTAGCCAGAGTTGTTGAAAAAGAATATGAAAAAATAGTTATTTGCGTTGAAGTTGTTGTTTTTTGTCGTAAAGACGGAGTTTAGAAGCAGTATGAGGTTGCATTAGCACTGGAAGCCGCAGCTCTAGTATAAAGAAGTTGGTTTTTTTGTCCACCGGTCTTATGGTCCAAGAAGATAGTTCCATATGGTACATTTGCCCTAGCGACGTAAAGTAAGCCCTATATGTATTCAAATCTTACGTTATATTATTTTTGTTCTATATACACATTGAACTACAAAGGCGTAGCTAGGAATTTAATTTGTTTTTAACATGGAACCCACACCAAGTATACCGGGTGCCTACGAAATTACTAGCAAACCTGTTACTTTCTTAAAAAAGTTACACGATTTTGAAATTTTGCTCGGATGTATGGTTAGATGGGAATCAGATTTATAATGTTTCAGATTTTACGTGGCACATCCAATTTAACCGAAAGTGCTCTTAACTTTGTTACTTTAAATGGAATACCCTATATATTTTTCTAAAAATCAATTCTATAGGCAATTCCAAAAAAGTATATACCACATGTTATATCTATCTTAATTAGTTTTTGAGAAAATAACGTTCATAAATGACATGTTATACGGTATTTTTATCTATATTGTATAAAACAAATAATTACATTTTTTACACATATTTAAAAAAATATACAATTTCCGGTTTTGCCGGAAGTGCCACAAAAATAACTTTCGGCAGTAAAAAACTCCAACAATTCAAATGGAAACCAATATCCTAAGCCCTCAATTTAAACTTAACACTTATTTCTCAATCTTTTTGTTGATAATATCCTATCTTTAAACCTTTCAGTTTTAAGGAAATTAATAGTTTAACGCTAGACTGCCTTAAAAATATATTTTTAAGGTTTTACTATCAATACCTTAAAAACTACTTAGAGTTAAGATATAATTAACAAAAAAAACATATAAACTCAGTGTTAAGCTTAAATTTAAGGCTTAAGATAGTGGTTTTTTGGTGGTGGTGGAATTTTACTAATAAATGTTAATTTCTGTAACGCTCCCGGTAAAACAGCAAATTTAAATTTTGCGATAATAGGATGTGAAGTTTCTGAAATTTGTGTAAAAATTGCTTTAGTCCTTTTCTACCATCATTTGTTTTTTAACAGATCAATAAAAAAGCGGCTAGTACGAAATTTTTGAACGTTATTTTCCTAAAAACTAATTAAGAAAGGCATAACATGTGGTACATATATATTTTTTTTTGATTCGCCTGTAAAACCAACTTTAGGAAAAATATATAGGGTGTTTTATTTAAAATAGCAAAGTTAGGATCACTTCCGGTTAAACCGGATTTGCCACATAAAATCTGAAACATTAGAATTCCGCATCCTATCCAACCATACTTGATACCAAAATTTTTTAAATCGTATAACCCTCCTGAAGAAAATAACAGGCTTGCTATTTATCTCGTCGGCACCCCGTATACCAGATGCTATGGGCCTAAAAGGAACAATTTAGTAAAGAAAATTGTGTTTGTGGAATTTGCAAAAATAAACATTGATTTAACCGCTGCTCCCATCCCCCGCCCCAAAAACCCGTAGTTTTCAAAGGCAACCCTCCATTTATATTTTTATGTAAATTTGATCAAGTTTTATCGACAAATAATAAATTTTGCAAATGTTTCTATATCTTTTTATAGGTTTATATATGCAGAATATTGGAAACATGTTAGAAATAATCGTAAAATCGCATTAATTGTTACAAACATTAGTCAGAAATGTTGGCAACAGGTTTCTGCTGGAACGAAAAATAACCAAGGCGTGCATACTGCTTATACGTCAATACACAAAAGGTTCACTCTTTCCGCGGTCTTCGAGTAGTGCGGTACATGTTTACGAAGAGGTCTACATAGACTTCCCGGGTAGGCGATTGAAGGCATCGTACGAGCGTGGCTGTACCCTTGGGGACCGAGAAAAGATTCACGCTAAATTGAGGTTTCATTCTTCTGGGGCTAAGCGCTGTGAGTGAAGATTCCTAAAGCCTGAAGTTTTTACGTTATGGTGTTGAACACATGGTGTCCTCCTCGTATGGTCGAGAAGGTGCGCATGCCTTGCGGAAATACGTCAGTAGTGATAGTGACGGTTATGCGCGATACCAGTAGCAGCCGCTGGCTTGATAGTCTCAATTTATGCATGTTCAGAAGTTCATCGCTGTTGTTGATGTTTACAAGTGTTTCGTATTCATATGCTAGGAGAGTCTGGGAGTTTCGAGCTCGATTATCCAGATTTTCCAAGGACAAAGCCGGGAAAGCTTATAAGCAATAGCTTATATGACCGGAACGGGAGAACTGGCGAATTGACTTAGTATCAGAGCCATAAAACAAATAGATAGATAGATAGATACACAAAAGGTTATGTTACAAATTTGTCAGTAATGTTTGAAGAAAGTTTGCAAACCTTTGAAACAGTTTCCAACATGTTTCCAACATCCTAAAACAACTGCTGGAACAACAAACAATTGTATAATGACACAAACATGACACTGCTGGAACAACAAATTTGACGTGCGCATGATCCGAACGGTTGCAAACATTTCTGATAGCCTGCTGGAACAAAACTTATAAAACTAATAAAATTAACAGGGTAAACATTTCCAGTTTATTTACCTTTACAAGAGCATGTAAATAATCTGAGTCATGGTTTCCCGTATTACCATATTCATTTTCAACTTGTAGAGCTATAATGGGACCGCCATTTGTAAACTGCAATGGTTCTAATAGGGCAAAGAGTTTTTCAAAATACCTAGAAACGTATTTTAGAAAAACTGGATCGTTAGTACGGACTTTGATTTCTGATTCTCGAAGTAACCAACTTGGCAAACCTAAAAGGTATTAAGAAATTTAAGATAAAGGTTCTTATTTGTAAAATGTAGGAGTACAGGGTCAGTTAAATGGGACTAAAATTTATTTAAAAAATCAAAACAGCCATTTTGTGCCTTTTTTCATGGCACAGAAAAAAATAATTATTTTGTTTTATGTTTTTGAAAGCGGTTTATTTTTTTTTACGTCTTAATAAATTGAGTTTTGTAAATATTTGTAGTAGCAACAAAATTAAATTTATACTTCAGGCACGAGACGTTAGTATTAAGGCTTTCAGCCTTCGTAAATGTAAAGTAATGAATCATATAGATTTAAAAATTAAAAAAGAAGTTTTCACTGTCCTATTAAACAGTTCAATTTGTCCACAATATACAGGGTGATTCAAAAATCGATCACAAAACTTAAAGGGGTGATTCTACTTGACACAATAAGGGTAGAGCTTCATATAATTTTTTTCAAAATATCATTCATTTCCGAGTTACAAGCCGTCAAACTTCAATTTTTATTTTGGTTTTTTTGCCATATTGCATTTATTTTTTAACCAATCCAATTAATATTTGGCACACAAATCGAGCTTTACAGATTCTAAAACTTTAAGACAAAAGTACTTTTTTAAATACCATCAGAGGGCACTTTACCTAAAACTTAACATTTATTTACATCATAACTTTTTTATTTTAACAGATATCGCAAAGCTGGGGGCGCCATTTAATAAACAATTAAAAACCCAAAAAATAAGGTACTCTTTACTAAAGTCGATAAACCTTACCGTTTAGGCACAAGAATAAATATATTAACCAGAAGGATATCTCGAAGGCGGCTTCTTTGATGTCTCCTAGCGCGTCTCATGACCTCGAACTGCATATTTTGCAGGCGTTTCATGAGCGTACCTAAGAAATTAACATGTTTAGGCGCCTATCTCTTAAAAATATATTTTATTATTATTAAAATGCATTTTATAACATCAATGCAATCAAATAAAACAGATGCTTTAATAATATGTCGTATTGAGATATATTAATAATTATTATGAAATGTGTCTATTTATTTTCGCATATGACAATTTTTTATTTTTCATATTTTTGAAGTTTCTATTTTTCATTTAAGGGTATGGAATAGTCTAACTGTAACAAACCATTTAATTAAATAACTAATTGGAAATTGTTCACAAGGATGTAAAAACAACAATACAATACAATGTAACATATTCTTTATGATTGTAAATCCAACATGGCCGCCGATACAAAATGGCGGATTACATATTACTTTACTACAACCTCAATATGGGTATCAAATTAAAGGGCTTTATTGGTAGAATAGAACCCACTATGAAAAAAATAAAATCCAAGATGGCCGCCGCCACAAAATGGCGGATTATATATTTTTTTTCACAAATACCTCAATATGGGTATCAAATGGAAGGGCTTGATTGGTAGAATAGAACCCACTATAAAAAAATTAAAATCTAAAATGGCCGCCGCCACAAAAGCGGCGGATCACATATTTTTTCTCGCAACTACCTCAATATGGGTATCAAATGAAAGGGTTTGGTTGGTAGAATAGAGCTCACTATAAAAAAGAATCAAGATGGCCGCCGCCACAAAATGGCGGATTACATTTTTTTTTCACAAATACCTCAATATGGGTATCAAATGGAAGGGTTTAATTGGTAGAATAGAACCCACTATAAAAAAATTAAAATCCAAAATGGCCGCCGCCACAAAATGGCGGATTACATATTTTTTTCACAACTACCTCAATATGGGTATCAAATGAAAGGGCTTGGTTGGTAGAATAGAGTTCACTATAAAAGAAATAAAATTCAAGATGGACGCTGCTGCAAAATGGCGAATTACATATTTTCCACAACTACTTCAATATAGAATCGTTGGTTAGTTCTGGTTAGTTATAGTAAGGCGAACTCAATAGAATGAGAAGTATCAACTAACAACAAAACTAAAAACTTGAAAATAAATTATGTAAAAAAACTTTTTATGTTAAACGGTTTTATTGTACTAAAAGCTAAAAAATAATTCGGTAAGTCCTAGCTACCAGATCGCACCAATCTTCTCATCAATCTGGGGTATTGATCAGAAAAATAATAAAATCGTTGGGCAATTGACATTTCTATCATAATATTTACTCTGGATACGCTTCAGTTTTTTAAAATATGTATTGTATAATTTACACAAGTGTCTATTTATTTTTCCATATGACAATTTTTCTATTTTTAACATTTTTGAAATTCTTGTTTATACATTTGAGTTTATGGAATAATCTAACTCTACCAAATAATTTAATTAAATAATTAATTGGAAAATTTTCACAAGGATGTAAAAAACTAGTATTTTTGCAGATATTTTCAAACTTTTGAATTAATTTTTTTGTATTACAATACTTTCAAAATTTATTTGAAATAAAGTTTCTTATAATGAAATAAACTTTACGAAGTGTGAGACATATTCAAATTTCCAAATACGTCTAAATTAGCATTTTTATATGCTTTATGGTAACAAAACAAAGTCGTTTTATCTAGATCTTGATATGCCTTTGAATATGCCTCACAAATTTTGCAAGAATGTACAGCTAAACATTTTTTAATTAGATATCCAGCAAAATATCTTACGAAATTAGTTTCTAGCAGTGTATCTTTTTGGTAACTTGTGTCAATAATAATTGGTATATCCGCTCTTTCTGACACTGTTGGAGGTTTAATAATAGGAAAATTATCATTCTGTTTAATTACATCGGATACTCTTAGAAGCAAATTATAGTCCAGAAAAATAAAACGTATCGCAATAAACTATATAAAATACATTGACCGTTACCGAGTCGTTGCTTCCTTTTTCACTACTGCACTGGCAATTTCGGTTTAGAATTTCGGTTTAGTAGCCCTCGAAGGTCACAGCCTGCGCCGCTCAAGGTAAAAGAGATATCCTTCTGGTTAATATATTTATTCTTGTGCATATAATTTAATTTTTGATTTGCATTAGCATATAATTAAATGTAGATTAAAAAAACGGACATTACACAAAGTCTATCAAATATCTTTTTTTTATGAACATTTTTCGGATTTTTACGACCTCGCGCAGAAAACAAATGAATGGGTGGACGAACATGCGCACTTAAAAGCCGTGGCAAAATACAAACACCGGCACTCCGTACCCTTCGTCCGCGGTCTGACCGTAACGCTCATTAGCTACCGTACTTCGAACAAAAAACCAGGACGCCGTCAACAAATTCTCTCCTATAATGCGGATAGTTTTTTGACGCCGGGTGCGTTTACCCTCAACTGGCTTGCGCTCAAACCGGTTTTTCGCCCATGAAATGTACCTTTTGTTTCGCGCAGGTTATAACACTGGCAATCCATCGAGATCAGTGACTGAATCGCAATCACAATCACCGTCCAACGATCGCAGTCGCCGTTTAATTTTGTGGTTACGGGCAGCGCCAGCTCTGTGAACTGCAAATATTAAAGAATGATTTTTTCACTGCTATCGTCAGGCGTAAGTAGCAGCTACCAAAATGATTTATTAGTAACGGTGATTGGTAGCAGCGACTGCGATCACACCTCTACTATTGTGTTAAATCAAACCCTACAACACAAAACAATAACAAAAAACTACTAAAAAATTTTCCCATTTTTTTTTAGGTTAATGGTACAATACACTAAATTAGCATTTTTATATGCTTTATGGTAACAAAACAAAGTCGTTTCATCTAGATCTTGATATGCCTTTGAATATGCCTCACAAATTTCGCAAGAATGTACAGCTAAACATTTTTTAATTAGATATCCAGCAAAATATCTTACGAAATTAGTTTCTAGCAGTGTATCTTTTTGGTAACTTGTGTCAATAATAATTGGTATATCCGCTCTTTCTGACACTGTTGGAGGTTTAATAATAGGAAAATTATCATTCTGTTTAATTACATCGGATACTCTTAGAAGCAAATTATAGTCCAGAAAAATAAAACGTATCGCAATAAACTATATAAAATACATTGACCGTTACCGAGTCGTTGCTTCTCCTTTCACTACTGCACTGGCAATTTCGGTTTAGAATTTCGGTTTAGTAGCCCTCGAAGGTCACAGCCTGCGCCGCTCAAGGTAAAAGAGATATCCTTCTGGTTAATCTATTTATTCTTGTGGTTTAGGCACCAATAGCCATCAAAGTTTTCACTAATTTCAATCAAATTATCTACATACATACAGGGTGTCCAGTAACTCAACCGAAAAACTTTACAGGGCGATTCTACAACAGAAAATAAGAC
>JACEGR010008626.1:0-34921 GCA_014170235.1 Listronotus bonariensis | reverse complement strand
AAGTGTTTAAGTGCGATTTTCACTTTAACCATTGGTACATCTTATATCAAATATCGCATGACAGTGAGATTATTTTTTTTGTTTTAAATAAAAATAATACACTATATAAAAACAAAAATATTTAACATTTTATTTTTTTTACCTACGCGGAATAGCATAGTTATTAAGTAATCGCTGATACCACTGTTCCTAATAAAAAAATGAAATCAGATACTGAACATATTTACGAAGGTTTATTTAGTACCAGAGTACCGTGGGTGTCGGGTTATTAGATGTTTAACCCATCGTTTTCCTGTTCCGTCAACGTTATCCAAGCACAGAAAAATGCAGTATTTGCATTTTAAAACGCGATAGGGCCACCACGGACGTTATTTTTAAATAAATACTATCATTACAACTAACTTAAAACACAATATTTATAAGCCTAAAAAATATTACCGATACCAAACAATAAGTATCCTTTTTGTAAGAGTTGTTCATCTCTAAGTTTGTCATTAAAATTTCAGTACGTACACCCACATTTTGTGTTTCTTTTTGTAATATGTAGTATAGACGCCAGACTCTATACATTATAAATAAAGTGTGTGCTATATTATCCTAAATAATGCAGATAGTGTCGTCTTCTCGTCTGTTTAAAATTTGTATTGATTATAAGGCACATGAGGCAAAATAAAACATGTAGATCCTTTATGCTAAAATTTTAAAAGTAGACACAAGTTTTTATGTCTTTCTCAGGCAGATATACGAACCCAGTCTCGGTAAAGTTGGCCCCATTATTACGAAATGGGAAGTTTGACAGCACGAGCCATTAGGCGAGTGCGGCAATCCCATTTTTACATGTTTTATTTAAATAAATTTATTAATTTTAATTTTTGCAGCACAGCCATTATATTGCAACAAAAAATCATAGCTTTCTCATTTTTGTAGAAGAAAATTATTCTCTATATTACTATGCATTTATTATTTAATTTTAGAAAATTTTATGTGCTTACTTTTGTTAATATAAAACTAAAACAGTATAAATTCCTTTCCAATTTCTTATTCATCCAAAATCATTATTACTATTAATTTTAAATTATTCCTATAAAATTTATTTGCAAATTGTCAGAGTTTAAAACAAGTCAACATGAGCTAAAAAAATAATGCCGAAATCAAAGGTAACTTGACCGTTTGCTTAAGTTGATGTTGCGTTAACTGTTACATTGCATAAGTTTATTGCAGTAGGCATTAAAAAACACCTATTTAAAGTGTAAAAATGCTTTAAACTGTTAAAACAGTTACTTTTTTAACACTTTATGTGGTGTACTAAAATGGAGTACTTTAGGTTTATGTTAACGATTAAGAAAACAGCATTTTTTTAACGGTCGTGAAAAAAAATATAAAATTTATACAATTAAATAAAATCATAAAATATGTTTATACATTTTTAACTAATTAAAGTACAATAAAGAAATAAAAGTTTTTTTCAACTAGATAATCAAAATTTATATTTTTATTTATTTACAATTTTTAGGGCCATTAATGTTTTTCTAATACAAAGTGTCCACTTATTAAGGGTACACAAAGCAAAGACAGATTCCCTAAGACAAAATATAAACAATTAACTAAAAATACCTATATTTAAAAGTGGATAATAAGAAAATAAAGTAAAAAAATGTTTTTAATTTACTCTGGTTTCTAGGGATTTTAATATCAACTATTTAAATATGTTTAATTCATTTTTATCTGTTAATTAGAAAGCGCTAACCTACACTATTAAACATTTTTATAAAACGTCACAACTTTATTGTACTACCCTGTATGTACCATGTAGGTAATCCGGCAAACTCAAGCTTTTTATGCCTAAAGAGTTTCTATGTTAGAATCGCTATGCGTAACCGTTTTCAAAATATTTGCGTTTAGGTTGTTAAATACCACTAAAATAATAAAATAAATCATAAAAAGATATATCTTGGTTACAGTAAACAACTTAAAGAAAAATATCTTAAAAAGGGTTGCTCAGACCGACTGCGACTCCCACAAAATACTTTTTTCTGTTAAAATCAAGTTTACTTGGATGGTACATGGTACCCCTAAAAAAATTAGAAAAAAATGTCATACTTAAAAAACGTAATTAATTCCTCCTTATAAGTGTTCGCCCCTCCCGTGGTCACCCCTAAACCAAAATGCTGGCGTCGGTCGCCACTGCATACAGGGCAGCACAAAAAAGTACAGATGTTTTAGAAATATTCAAGTTAGTGTAGGTAGCGCTCTCTAAATAACACAAAAATTAATCTTAGATCCAAATAATCTATATTAAAAAACTCCTAGATACGGAGTTTTATTACAAAATTATTTAAAATACATATTTATTAATTTGACACCCTAATTTTCCTTAATATCTACTGGTGAATATAGGTACGTTTGGATAAATATTAATATTTTGACATAGAAAATCTGAGGTTTTTTCTTTGTACCATTAATTACCGGACACCCTGTATATATAAATAGTATTTTGTATAATCATGCAATATTCACAAAACGTATAAGTTCTATATTTTTGTAAGATTTTTATGAAACTAAAATAGAAAACCTAATTATTTTTATGATGGTATTATTTTGCTAGATTACAATCTTAATGACCTAAGCGGGCTATAAAACAAATAGACGGGTTAATTATTTAAACAACAGGTATAGTTGGTAAAATACATTAAATTTTGTACACCTGATTTATTTCTTTAATGTTGTTTCAAATAAATATACAAATTGTTATTATCTGATTTACTATTTTATTAAGTTTTTGCTTAATAAATTAGTTAATTGTGCCAAAAATTGTTAGGGTTACAGTCACTAAACCCGCCTAGTCCGATCCCAGAAACATGTGTTTTAATCTTATGGTTTTATGACTGTAACACTGACACACCAATTTTGGCAAAATGTTTAAAATTTGCATGTAAAACATTGTGATAAACTTGTCTGACAAAAAAGTAACGCGTTCGCCCAGTCCGACACCCAAAACATTTGACATTGACAGACTCGGTTAAAGCGCCACTTCCATATATGGCGTTATGAATATTCGTGGTGGTCTTGTCAAGAGGAGCCTCTTCAAAGAGGTTTTAAAAGTGTTTTTAAAAAGTTTATTTTATTACTGACCCAGGGTCTAAAATATTATTTCGTTTAAAGGCGTGCTTGCTAAACTCATTTATTTATGCTGTTAAAATAAAATTAAAATTCTCTTTGTGGAACATAATTAGATATACCACATTGTTGCATACACAAAAACAAACTAACACAGTAACTTCATTACCATTCCATTAGCAAAGATAAACAAAATGTTTTTCCTTTTCAATGTCAAAACTGAACGGTTATGTCATACTAACCTAAAATATTTGCATAAGATTGTTATTTATATGGTCAGGACACCTTTGGTTGGTTAATTATTTATTCTTACTTTTTGTTAGGTCAACTGTTAACTTATTGCCTTGCATAATAACAAAAAAAATAATAAATCAAAAAATATTTCTTTGTATTTTAAATGACCACGTGCTTTGAAATTTAAACATAACTTTATTTTCCATTGAATTGTTAGACAACATTTTTAAAAGACGCCGCACAAAGCTGATAAATAAAAATCTGGTGAACTTGCTAAGATTTTGCAAAATACTCTTCAGCATGCTGATCAAAAATATCAAAGGGACCAACATCTGGCCATGTAGGTGTCGATTTTAGGATATCTCGACTTATAGTGGGCCTGAAGACCCATTACAGCCAAAGTATGGGCCAAATGAAAAACGTGTATCTGGGGATATTTTGCTTAAGGTTGTCTCACTTTAATCAAAGGATTTCAAAAGAACTGTCGGTATCACACTATGTCTTTTATTGTTTTTTTTTTTTGTTTAGGTTCATACTTTGGCCGTAAATTATGCCGATTCTGTTTCCGACCTATTTGTTAAAACATTTTTTTGGTGTTTTCCTCGACCCTCAACTAAAATTTTTGGCATATATTGAATTTGTATGTAAAAATAGACACAAAAATAGGGTTTTTTGTAGAATATCTCAGAACTGGTACTAAATTGTTAATTTATAATACAATAAACTCTCCACATTTTAACTACTGTACCTACTTGTTGTTAGCATGTAATAAAAATAAAATTCATCGTTTTACATTTGTTGCAGAATCAAGTAATGCGATTTATTTCAGGCTGTAATAAGAACATACCAATAAATGAAATTTTAAAATCATTGGTTTAATTTACAGTATATCAAAGCATACCAATAATTTCTAAAATTACAATAATTTAATAACTAATAATAATTTTATACCTTTTTATCTCATCTAAATTATTTAATATCTACAAACAATAATTTTTTTTAAAAATGTTTACAATGAAAATTAAAAAACTTTATTTGGATAGGCAGATAACTGAATTAATATTTTAAATTAATAATAAATGTTATTATAAAAAAATAACTTTAAGAATTTAATGACCCTTTGTAAACTTGTGTATTAATTCCCAGGTGATAAATAAATATCTTTATTATTATTAATTATTTGGTAAGCCACAATAGCTTACGTGTAAACGTAAATTGAAAACTTTGCTTATGAATAAAAGCAACGATTTTCTATGATTCGTGTCTGTTTTCCGACACCACAGCGAACTCAAGTAAACGTGGCCCAGTGAAGGCAAAACAAGGCAACTTACTGTCCACTAGATGGCGTTGGCCCAAGTTTGTCGTACTTGGCCCAATGCATGATACAACAACCAAATTGGTTCGCTCTGCGCATGACGTAAAAATGACAGTTTGTTTCTCCTGTGAATGTCAGCCATTTATTTAGGCAAATTTTAAGGAAATAGAATTAAAAAATAATATTAAGTTGATATAGGATTATAGTATTTCATGTTACCTAGTTTAAAATGTTATTATTAGCATAAACGAAACTTATGTAATAAACCATTGTTTAAATCACCTAAAATCAAATTATCATATTTTTTAATTAGTTTTAACGTCATGAAAATGCCGAAAAGGAAATTAAAATGTCAAAGAAACTCCTAAAAACACGAATACGCTTGTTTTAAATTTGTTTAAAAATATTGTCACATTGTTCCGTCAGAGGCGGTGATCACGTGATAAACGCCATGCGCCTCCTTGTATTCGTTGTATCATGGGCGATCTTGAGCGAAATCAAATGTTAATATAGGCCCAACTTTGGACTTGATATTTCGTAGATCATGTTAAGCCGTAGATATTTTTAGACTATTAAGACTTTTAATCAACATGTTTAAATAAAATGTTACATATTATTCTGTCATATTTGATTGTGTTGGTTAAGTATTTAAAAATATATCACAATTCCTAAAATAATGCTAGGTTGTACACATAACTACTACAAATATAAATTAAAATTATTAACAATAATATTTAATTAAAACTACACTGAAATAATAAATAGGTTCAGTTTTCACGCCTAGCCTATTTTTATTCTATCGCTATAAATAGAATAGGTCAATGACCACGCGTATAAGTTACGAAAATTTTGCGTAGTCATATAACGCATGTCCCTGTTGTGACTTAATTGGTTTCATTTATATGTTTAGTTGGTATAAAAGCTTTATACGGTTAAAAAAAAACTAATTTAAAAAAGCATATTTTTATACTTATATGCCATTGTTACAATAAGATAACTGTAGCGGTTAAAGCCTTATTGTTATTCGATTTTTATTTACTAAACTTTTAACATCGGGCACGTTTATTTAATCTCTTCTTAATCGACAACACCCAGTTCTAAGAAATTCACCCTCATTCAATGCTCATTAACGCTTTTCTTATCTACCGATAAGAACATGATTTGAATTTAAATTAAAAAAACCTTATTGGAAGGATTGGTGTTTTTTGTGAGTGTTTTTTTATGATACATAATGTAATATAGTAAATTGTTTATTACGTTACAAGTGTGGACACTGAGTAATTTTACACGAGTGGGAATATTGTTGTACGAGGCGTCAGGCGAGTGCGGCAATCCCATGAATAAAAAAGTCATTCTTTGCATGTTACATACTATTTTTTATCTACAACCGTTTAAAAATTGCCCAAATTACCAGTTTATACATGTTGTTATTTATTTAAACTTATTTATATATAGGTAGGTAATTTTTGAGGCACAGCCATTATATTGTAACAAAAAATCATTGCCTCCCTATTTTTTAAAAGACAATTATCCCTTTTCGTTACTATGCCATAATTTAATTTTTAAAAATTGTATGTACTTACTTTTTGTAGAAATAATACTAAAACAGTACAAATTCCATTTCAATTTCTTTGTTATCCAAATTCTATATTACTATTAATTTTAAATAATTTATATTAATTTTATTCGCAAACCGTTAAATTTTAAAACTAGTGACACATGAACTAAAAGAAATATTGACGAAATCAAAGGTAACTTGACAGTTGGTTTCAGTGGATGTCGCGTTTACTGTTACATTGCATAAACTGATATTTAAGTTTGTAGTAGGCATGGAAACAAAACACTAATTTAAAGTGTGAAAAAAGCTTCGAAGTGTTAAAAAGTTACTTTCGTTCGCACTAGTATTGTCAAGTACTTTGCAACACTAGTGGGACATAAGGCATTTTCTGTACATAAAAACAGTGTGCTATTTGCTATTTTTACATGTGGTCGTAGAAAAAGCATTGTTATCATACCTGTTTGTATTTTTTTATTATTTTAAGATTTTCTATTTTTTATTTTAAAGTTAATTTGGCCTATTTTCTAACTTTTTCCGTATTTAACCTTAAAAGATTTATGAATTGTAATTAAAAACAATTGCATTAAAGATCAAAAAGGCTATGCCATAAATATTGCGTTTTAAAAATAAATAAAACACCCTTATTATTATTATTATTACATTTTTGGATTTTATAGTCAATCCCAAGTGTTTTTTAATATTGGTACTATACGTGTAGCTTTAACTGATTTAAATTTATCGACGCTTAATCAGTTTATTATTTAATTATGTTATTAGACGGGTAATATAGCGTTAATATCTGTACTTTTTCATCTAACATTAATTTATTATTAAAAAGTATATTAAATAAAAATGGGCACAAATTTTAATGATTAAAATGTAAGGTCATTACCTGCATATTCTTTTTTTTTATATTGATTTATTTATACATAATAAAATGTGCCTATTAAAAAATTAAAAGATACTTTAATTACTTATTCTTGATAAAATGGTGAAGTAATTAATTTTTTTATTATGCCTGTCCTTTTTTATTTTAATTAACAGTCAGTTGTTCTTGTTTTGTTAAACGTAAAAATCAAAAGCACTATTAGGATAGCATTTTACACTTCTTATTTTATTATTGACTCTTTTATGTAATATATGGCTATTAGTTTGTATCTAAATAAAGTTTTTTTGCCAAAATATAGGTACTACAAACAGAAATATATTTTCGGATGGATCGGATCGGATAATTAAATGAAAAATTTGAGCAGAAAAAAAGTACTCGTAATAAAACATTTAAATGTATTTTAATTAAAGTCACTGTCTTATTTTTTAAAAAGCTGAATATGGGCAACGCGAGAAAGGCAAAAAACGGATTTTTTTATTTATGAGGATACTTCGTACTTTGTTTATGTTAAGATAAATAAATTAAAATAAATAATATGAGCCCAAAAATGGGTATCGTAACATTATTATTAATTACAAAATGTATGATCTTTTTCATTAGATTAACTTCAAACAGATATTTCACATTTGGCCTGAAAACCATAAAATGAAACTAGAAAACGTATTTTTTCTTGAAAAATAATACCTACTTAAAATATTTATAATATCAAATGGAGTGGGAGTTTATTTTAAATCGGTTCATTTTTGTTGTCTTGGAGCTAGGCACTGCTTACAAATTGTGTTCATATTATGATAGTTGTATATTGGCTATTTACTTCACACAAAAATTTAATGTCTTGTTGTCTTTTTGTCGCAGATATCTGTTTCGAATCCCTGATCTTCCCGCAACTCGATATACATATTGCTCGAAACTGTAACGTTAGGAGGCTCGTGGGGGTCAAATTGACCGCAACGCGCAAAAAACGAGAAATTTTAAAGGAATGGCGTTTTTTTGTTTTTTGTAATAACGATATACCGAATGAAGCTTTAGAATGGCACCTAAAATTTTTTAAATTATTTTAAAAAATCTTAAAGTTATTCTCAATTAACAAAGCGGGGATCAATTTGACCCCAGCTCTCCTACTTAAGGGTTAAAAAATTTTGATAAAGACTTTGAAATATAACATATAAAATGAGTTCTCCAGAAAATAACATCTTATTGCTATGCTTTTATCATGGTAGTAATAAGTTGTAAGTAATATTTTTATTTAGTCTGCCAGAAATAAAAAGTGGTGCTTAGCCAACGAAACACACACAATATAGCTAAAATGTAGACGGTTAAAATAAAATTAAGTCGTGCAAAAGATAAAAGACATGATGTCTGTCTATTTGAAAAACTTTTGTTGGAAAACCTCTGGGAAAAGTATAAAAATACCACGAATACAACAAAAGGTTGTCCATTATTTAGATAGAAAACGTGTAAAGTTTTTTTGTAAGATATCCCTGGGTTAAGAAAACCATTTAAGATGTATTAAATCTTCTTTATTTTTGTCCAGAGAAAAAAAAGCTATCCTGTCCGCTGATTGGTAGGTATATGTTGGCACGATATTTATTAGTATTTACTACTCATTATTTTTATATTATATATATAATTAAATAGAACAAAAGTATTTTAATATGGCAGTTTTTTTAGTTTTTATCACAATTAATTTCTAAAAACAAAAATTTCATGACTGTAACAAGAAATTATTGTGACTTTTATATTAAAATAACGTTCTTAAAATTGCTTCCAAAATCGTTTCGGCACGAACTAAGTTTGCAGACATTATTTTCTGTCTCCTGCAAATAAATCAATTTTTTTGAATATAGCGACTTTTACTCTGGATTTATTCTTTATTAAAGTCCCTAAAATATGAAACTAAAAAAGTAAAAAATTTTTAGAGGTTTAAGATGAGTTTTTTTAATATTTGTTAAAACGAATTTGTTTTGCTTCTTAGATTCACGTAAAATCTATAAACACGGAATAATTTTTATATACTTTTTGTATGTCTGATCGTATTTTTATATATAAAACCGAAGTTTTTAAAAATGTTTGTTTTTATTTTAATGTGACGTAGCTTACACAGCTAATGTTTTAGAGTAAACACCCTAATTTTTAACTTAACTTACTATTGGAGAAAGCTTTTTATTTATTAAAGGTTATTTTTTATTATAAATATTACATAGCTAATTTTTTTATGGGCTTTCTTTATAAAAATGCTTTAATTTTAATAAAAATATATATCTGAATAAATATTTAAGTATTAACACAATTAAAATATAAAAGAAGTATTTTCCCGATTTTGAACCGCCCTATATATCAAATGGCGATATTTATTATAGGTTAACATTATTTTCTGTCTTCTGCCAATATATCAATTTTTTTTGTTTATAACGACTTTAACTCTGGATTTATTCTTTATGAAATTCTCTAGAATATGAAACTCAAAAAGAAAATAATTTTTTAGAGCTTTGAGACGAGTTTTTCTTGATATTTGTTAAAACGAATTTGTTTTGTTTCTTAGATTTCACGTAAAATCTATAAACACCGAATAAGTTTTATATAGTTTTTGTATGTCTGATCGTATTTTTTTCCTATAAATATATAATATAAAATTATTATATAATTTATATAAATATAAAATTTCCTATAATATATAATAAAATAAGTTGTGTGTATTTATTTTGATGTGACGTAGCTTACAAAACTAATGTTGTAAATAAAAAAATCTTAATTTTGTGAAATGTTATTTTTAATATAAATATTACATAGCTAAAAACTTTTAAAGGCTTTTATACAAACATGCTTTGATTTTAATGAAAATATATTTTTTAATAAATATTAAAGTATTAACACAATTAGGTTTAGGTTTGGTTAGTGGTAAACTTACCTGACAAAAAAGTGACGCGTTCGCCCAGTCCGACACCCGAATGGTGTGTGGATTTTGTAACCGAAAAACGTATTGGATTGGCATCAATTTCTTTTATGTCTCACATACCGTATTCGATATACATTTTCGGGCGCATCATATTACATGTCGGTCACATGGCATATTTTTCTTAATTATTTATTAATTACTCCTATTACAAGTACTACCTTAAGCCGATATTTTGTACCTTTTTTCATAAAACTTACGAACATACTAGCATTTCATATAATTATTTTTTTTTGAGACAATTATTAAAATATGGTAAATTTATTAAAAACGCCTTGAGTTTTATAATACACATAAACACTATTAAATTCGTCCGTTTAACTTTAATAAGAAATTTTTATTTTTGCTAAAAAATAATTTAGCACTTTCAGAGCAAATTAAGCAAATAATTTAAGCTATTCGTCAATAAGGACCCCCGCTAAGTCGATTCCCGGTAATTATCCGTTCTAAACAAAACTTGAGCGAGAGAAGGAAAAGAACTAAGACTGTATAAAATAAGTAAATGAAGCTAGCTTATCACCCCTGCCGTCTGCGACACATTTAATAATCTGCAATATGTTGCAGACTCATCTCTTTTGAGACGAGATACCTTATTTAAATTCCATATGATTTTTTGTAAACAATTATTAAAATATGGTAAATTTATTAAAAAGGCCCTGAGTTTTATAATACACATAAACACTATTAAATTCGTTTGTTTAAATCTTGTAAGAATTTTTTAAATACTTTTGCTAAAAAATAATTTGCACTTACAACGCAAATAAAGCAAATAATTAAAGCTATTCGTCAATAAGGACCTCCGTTAAGTCGATTCCCGGTAATTATCCGTTCTAAACAAAACTTGAGCGAGAGAATGGAAAGAACTAAGACTGTATAAAATAAGTAAATGAAGCTAGCTTATCACCCCTGCCGTCTGTGACACATTTAATAACCTGCAATATGTTGCAGACTCATCTCTTTTGAGACGAGATACCTTATTTAAATTTTATATGATTTTTTGTAAACAATTACTAAAATATGGTAAATTTATTAAAAATGCCTTGAGTTTTATAATACACATAAACACTATTAAATTCGTCCGTTTAAATCTTGTAAGAATTTATTAAATATTTTTGCTAAAAAATAATTTGGTACTTACAGAGCAAATAAAGCAAATAATTTAAGCTATTCGTCAATAAGGACCCCCGTTAAGTCAATTCCCGGTAATCATCCGTTCTAAACAAAACTTGAGCGAGAGAATGAAAAGAACTAAGACTGTATAAAATAAGTAAATGAAGCTAGCCTATCACTCCTGCCGTCTGCGACACATTTAATAACCTGCAATATGTTGCAGGCTCACCTCTTTTGAGACGAGATACCTTATTTAAATTTCATATGATTTTTTGTAAACAATTACTAAAATATGGTAAATTTATTAAAAAGGCCCTGAGTTTTATAATACACATAAACACTATTAAATTCGTCCGTTGAAATTTTATAAGAATTTTTCTTAAATTTTTTGCTAAAAAGTAATTTGGCACTTACAGAGCAAATTGAGCAAATAATTTAAGCTATTCGTCAATAAGGACCCCCGTTAAGTCGATTCCCGGTAATTATCCGTTCTAAACAAAACTTGAGCGAGAGAATGAAAAGAACTAAGACTGCATAAAATAAGTAAATGAAGCTAGCTTATCACTCCTGCCGTCTGCGACACATTTAATAACCTGCAATATGTTGCAGACCCGTCTCTTTTGAGACGAGATACCTTATTTAAATTCCATATGATTTTTTGTAAACAATTATTAAAATAGGGTAAGTATATTAAAAACGCCCTAAGTTTTATAATACACATAAACACTATTAAATTCGTCCGTTGAAATTTTATAAGAAATTTTTTAAATTTTTTGCTAAAAAGTAATTTGGCACTTACAGAGCAAATTGAGCAAATAATTTAAGCTACTCGTCAATAAGGACCCCCGTTAAGTCAATTCCCGGTAATCATCCGTTCTAAACAAAACTTGAGCGAGAAAATGAAAAGAACTAAGACTGTACAAGACAAGTAAATGAAGCTAGCTTATCACTCCTGCCGTCTGCGATGCTTTATACATTTAATAACCTGCAATATGTTGCAGACCCGTCTCTTTTGAGACGCGATACCCTATTTAAATTCCATATGATTTTTTCTAAACAATTATTAAAATATGGTAAATATATTAAAAACGCCCTAAAATTTATAATACACATAAACACTATTAAATTTGTCCATTGAAATTTTATAAGAATTTTTTAAAATTTTTGCTAAAAAGTAATTTGGCACTTACAGAGCAAATTGAGCAAATAATTTAAGCTATTCGTCAATAAGAACCCTCGTTAAGTCAATTCCCGGTAATCATCTGTTCTAAACAAAACTTGAGCGAGAAAATGAAAAGAACTAAGACTGTATAAAATAAGTAAATGAAGCTAGCTTATCACCCCTGCTGTCTGCGACACATTTCATAACCTGCAATATATTGCAGACTTATCTCTTTTAAGACGCGATACCTTATTTAAAGTCCATATGATTTTTGTAAACAATTATTAAAATGTGGTAAATATATTAAAAACGCCCTCAGTTTTATAATACACATAAACACTATTATATTCGACCGTTTAAATTTTATAATAAATATTTTAAAATTTTTGCTAAAAAATAATTTGGCACTTACAGAGCAAATAAAGCAAATAATTTAAGCTATTCGTCAATAAGGACCTCCGTTAAGTCAATTACCGGTAATCATCCGTTCTAAACAAAACTTGAGCGAGAGAATAAAAAGAACTAAGACTGTATAAAATAGGTAAATGAAGCTAGCTTATCACTCCTGCCGTCTGCGACACATTTAATAACCTGCAATATGTTGCAGACTCACCTCTTTTGAGACGCGATACCTTATTTAAATTCCATGTGATTTTTGTAAACAATTATTTAAATATGGTAAATATATTAAAAACGCCCTGAGTTTTATAATACACATAAACACTATTAAATTCGTCCGTTGAAATTGTATAAGCATTTTTTTAAAATTTTTCGCTAAAAAGTAATTTGGCACTTACAGAGCAAATTGAGCAAATAATTTAAGCTATTCGTCAATAAGGACCCCCGTTAAGTCAATTCCCGGTAATCATCCGTTCTAAACAAAACTTGAGCGAGAGAATAAAAAGAACTAAGACTGTATAAAATAAGTAAATGAAGCTAGCTTATCACTCCTGCCGTCTGCGACACATTTAATAACCTGCAATATGTTGCAGACTCACCTCTTTTGAGACGCGATACCTTATTTAAATTCCATGTGATTTTTTGTAAACAATTATTTAAATATGGTAAATATATTAAAAACGCCCTGAGTTTTATAATACACATAAACACTATTAAATTCGTCCGTTGAAATTGTATAAGCATTTTTTAAAAATTTTCGCTAAAAAGTAATTTGGCACTTACAGAGCAAATTGAGCAAATAATTTAAGCTATTCGTCAATAAGGACCCCCGTTAAGTCAATTCCCGGTAATCATCCGTTTTAAACAAAACTTGAGCGAGAAAATGAAAAGAACTAAGACTGTACAAGACAAGTAAATGAAGCTAGCTTATCACCCCTGCCGTCTGCGACACATTTACTAACCTGCAATATGTTGCAGACTCATCTCTTTTAAGACGAGATACCTTATTTAAATTTCATATGATTTTTTGTAAACAATAATTAAAATATGGTAAATATATTAAAAACGCCCTGAGTTTTATAATACACATAAACACTATTAAATTCGTCCGTTGAAATTGTATAAGCATTTTTTTAAAATTTTTCGCTAAAAGTAATTTGGCACTTACAGAGCAAATTGAGCAAATAATTTAAGCTATTCGTCAATAAGGACCCCCGTTAAGTCAATTTCCGGTAATCATCCGTTCTAAACAAAACTTGAGCGAGAAAATGAAAAGAACTAAGACTGTACAAGACAAGTAAATGAAGCTAGCTTATCACTCCTGCCGTCTGCGATGCTTTATACATTTAATAACCTGCAATATGTTGCAGACCCGTCTCTTTGAGACGCGGTTGTCATTTCGCGCATTCACCCCATTAACCTTAGCGCGTTTCTTCGATAAACTTTAAGGGCCAAATTAACTGAAAACACCTTTTATTTGTTTAGGTATGGCAGGGTGTAAAGCTTTAATTTATTAACGTCGAGTCTTATATGTTTAAAATATTGTCAAAGATTATCGCTTGTTTTCTTATTTTGTCAGCAACAGATATAAAGATTAGGGCCGGATTTAGAGATGTCGGAGCCCGGGGCAATAAGTCTGTGAGGGCCCTCACAAAGTAAAACTGAATGGATTTTGTACCTGAAAAAATTAAAAAGCAAAAAAAGGTTCTTCTTACTTATAAATTAGTTATGGGAATTTTTACCCCAATAAAACAACTGAATCGCAAAAAGAGCCTTATCAATCAAATATGTACCTTTTCGGAGACCCTTTTTTGTGGAGGTTTTACAGCCCTGCTTGCCTCCCTGAAATCCGGCCCTGATGAAGATAATTTTTTCATTAATTTAATTTAGGTAATACCCTAATCATTTTATTTTACTTCAATAAACCAGGTGCTTTAAAATAAAATGCTTATTTTTAGGGTGTAAATTGTTAGGTAATTTTAAGAGAAGAAGTTTAAATCCTTTTAAGTAACGGGTGGTAAAATTTAGAAAGTTTACATTTTTAATACAGCGTGTCTACTTAAGTTCGCACCAAAAAGTTATTCTTTATAAAAGTTTTGCATGGTCTAAAACCTCAAATGCAATAATTAGATATTAGTTTTCTGCAGTGGTATACGAGGTATGTCAAATAATATAAATTTTGCTCACATCTTTTCCTTAAAATTTTTTTCCATATTATAAAATATAAGAAAAAATTCATATTTTATACCATACCCCGTATACCACTGCATAAAAATTCATATCTTGTGATTGACATTTTTGGTTTTAGACCATGCAAAACTGTTTATAAAGATAAACTTTATTTAATTCGTAAATTTAATAATAAAACATTTTTTCATATGGTGCGAACTTAAGTAGACACGCTGTATAATATTTGTGAGTTCACACTTAAAATTTTAATAAAATGTGATACAAAACTACGTTGCACTAAAAGTAATTTTCTAATGCACAACATATTTTTTTCGGTGCCAAAAACTGTAAATATTTAATTTTAATATTAGTATTGTCAATGCTGCACAGATATATATATATATACAGAATCAGCTAAATAACATAACACATAGGCAATGTAAAGAGACAATCTACTGTGAATACCTGCATGTAAACACATCTGATTGGATTAGTCACATACATCCTTTTTGTTGCTTTATTCGACGATTTCCCAGTGCCTACCTGCTTAACCAGTATATATATATATATATATATATATATATATATATATATATATATATATATATATATATATATATATATATATACAGTCAGTGTTAAAATTTAACATAAACACAAAATTTTTGGACGATCACAAAAAGGATTATAGTATACATATATTACATACATAGCGACACAATTTTAAAATTTATTAATAAAAGGCAGCAGCCGTTATGACTATTATTTATTTTTGTTTTTTTTAGTTTTTTTTAATTAAACTAATAATTTTTTTATTGCAGGTAAGGAGCTTGTGCTTTTGTTAACGTTTAACAGGTAAGAATAACATAGCTATTTTTGTCAGAGCATTTATTAGAATTTAAAATTTTTAAAATAAACATTAAAAAAAAATCTGACTTCAAAAATTTAAATAAAACTTTAAATAAAAATTAAAAAAAACATTGTTTATAACCATATATTATTTAAGTTTTTATTTATTTAAATATTATTATAATGTATGCATATAAACTAAATAAACTAACCATAAAGCTCAAAATCATTAACGCACATGATTCGAATATTGGAGGGGCCAGGTTTTTAAAAAAGAAAATTAAAAGTTAATAATCTGCCTATTCGTGGACAATTAAAAATATTAGACGATTTTTACCAAAAATTATGTGGCAACAACAACAATAACAATGTTTTGTAAACTTTAGTATCATTGGATTACTTTAAACTATTATTTATTTACATAAATATGCAAGTTCGGTAGTACAGGAGCGAAACTTAGAAGAACTCCAGTTTTCAGGTTTCTAAACCCATCACTAAACCTGACTTGGAAAACAAACGCAGAGCGATGCAGATATCTCTTTCGCAGGATCTTAATTTAATATTGGATTGGGGCGCCAAAAATCTCGTTCATTTTAATGCATCCAAAACACAATCATGTTCCTTGTCGCGAAAAGAGTCATCAAATACTCATCCTTTACTTATGAGCGACCAAGTTTTACAGAGCAAAGACACCTTCAATCTTGTGGGCGTCACATTTGAAAGTAACCTTAACTGGCATAAACACATTGTATCTATAGCCACGGCAGCCTCAAAAAAGCTTAGATTTCTCTTTCGAGCCAAGAAGTATTTCTCCCCTTCTAATTTATACACTTTATATGTGTCCCAAATCCGACCTCCCTTGGAATACTGTTCTCATATCTGGGGCATGGCGTCCCCCACAACCCTAAGCATTCTTGATTCTATTCAAAGAAGAGCTATTCGTCTCATTAATAATCCTTTACTTACAGAAAGGCTTCCCTCTCTTGCGCATCGTCGGGCTGTGGGGGATTTATTGCTTTTTGTAGGTACTTCCATGGCTTCTGCTCTGAAGAATTGTCCAGTATAGTTCCTCCACTCACGGTTTCCAACAGAGAAACACGTGATTCCGCGCGTATGCATCCCCATATGGTCCAACTTGACAAGCCCAGAACTTCCCACTTTGTTCGTTCTTTTATCCCTAGAGTTTCTAGATTGTGGAACCTGCTGCCCGCGAAGGTCTTCCCCCAAATCTTCAAGTATTTAAGTCCCGTGTCAACAAACTTCCTCTTACCTCTCTTAAGACACCCACGGTACGTTAGTATTTAGGCTTTTAGCCTTAGCGTGGTTTGTCCAAATTTAAAAAAAAAAAAAGAAAAAAATGCCTAATTTTAAACTTAACTTAAGAAAATACTTTTTCCCTTTAATCAGATATAGAGTTTAATTTAACTCAAAACTTTAAAATGCAAGAGTTTACCTCTAACGACATCAGCAATGCGCTTTTTTCTCGTCTGTTGCGAAGTGGAATTATAAATTTAAGCAGTTTTAATAAACTATCTATAAACATCCGAAGCCTCAAAAAGGTGTTTGCAAACTCTATCCAAACTTTTGTAATCTTTATTCAGGTTTCTTTGCAAACTTGTTCGGAAGTCTAGCAAGTTTGTAGGTGTGTCCTTAACACACGTGTCATACAAACAGTACTGTACAGGGTTGTCCAATGAAGACTAAACAATGTCATATATCTGAGTTTTTATATTAGAAAAATAGCCATTTTAATAATGAGCCTTTTACTGATTCGTATTTAAAAGCACCAAATTTTTCATTAGGATTTAGTACTTATTTTTAGCAAAAAAATATAATTAAACGGATTGACAATCAGTCAAAGTCTATGGTCTAAAAATTCTTTTAAAAACGATCAAATATTACATACAGTAAGGATATTAAAAGAGCCCCCCTTTTTTAATTGAACAAGATATCGAAATCGTGTAAAATTTTGGTAAAAGGGTGTGGCTTAGTGCCAAGGGGGCATTAGGCAACAAGGAGAAAAGAGGGTCATATAACCTTGTTTTTAAGGCCCTCTTCTCTACTTATCATCGTTATTTTATAAAATCGGCCCAATCGTTCTAGAGTTCTCAGCGTTTGAAGTTTAGCTACATTTTGTACATATGTAAATTGATGTTTTTAAAAGTTCTTTCTCCATTACCATATGAATGAGTCAAGATATCAAGATCGGGTAAAATTTGTGTAAAAGGGTGTCACTTAAGCTACTTTTTGGCATTAAAATATTATTGATTACGTAGTCCAGTGTCAAGGAAGCACTAGCCAGTTTTTTTATCTAATAAAAGGGGAGATCATGTAGTACCTTGTTTTCAAAGTCATTTGTTTCTTTATTTAACACCACATTGTCTCTAAAAATCGGCCCATTTTTCCCAACTTACAAGCCAATTCTAATAAAATTGCACTGTTTGTACGGTTTTTAAACCACATTTCAAACGGTTTTGGAGCGGCTGGACCGATTTTGAAAAGGGGAACTCTTTTAATTTTTGGATAGTTTTAATTTTTTTCCAAGACATACCCATACATCCTTAACTTTTGATGAAACTAACTACTGCTAAAACAGTTTAAAATCTTGCACCGACTTTTTTTTATTTGTTACAAACTTATTACTTTGTCTTGGTTAAACCTCAAACAAAATATTTATATAACCATTTGGAATTTAATTATTATTATTACCAAAAAGGTTTTACTGTTATAAGGCAGTTTTACAAACGTAATGGTACGTGCTACCATTTTGGCTTTTATAGTGTGACACATAAATCAAAAGCTTAAACAAAAAAACATTAACTCAGTACAGTTGTGGCAAGAGTGGTGTATGGGCTAATGTACCAGCCTCTCCCGCAGAGACCAGGGTTCAAATGTCGGTTTCCTACATCGGGATTTTAATAGCTCGTCACCTCACAGTTAGTAATGGCAAAGCCTCTCTAATCTGTCAATCCCAGGTAGTAGTCAAGGAAATAAACTTTTAATAAGGAGCGCTCGAGTCCATTAAGTCCTATATTCACTAAATTTTGTGACGTAATGTTTTCCTTACTTCTTTGTTTAGAATCGTACTGGAAGCTTTTTCGCGGTTTTTGTGTTATTTTTTACTTTTTAGTTATTGGACTTTTATAAATGTTTAGTTTTTAATGTTTTAGTTAAATTGGGTAGTTATTAGTAGTGCGGTTACAGATAATTTTAAACCTGTCAACAGAGGTTACTCACCCTTAGATATTTTTTTTTTAAGGAAATTTACGTTTAAATCGTTATTAAGGCTAAAAACTATTTTTTATGTTGTTTTTAGATCATTTTATTTAATTTTATGCAAGTTTATTTTGTCAGATAAAAAAATATTAGGCAAAAGGTGACGTCACAAACATAACCTATATTTTCGGACAAATTTAAAAAATTAAGCGCTCCTTATTGAAAGGTTTATCTCCTTGGGTAGTAGTTATTTTAAAAATAACGTCCGTTGTGGCTGTACCGCGTTACCTTCTAGTAAGCATAACGTTGACGGAACAGGGTAAAAGATGGGTTAAACATTCAATAACCTGACACTCCCGGTACTCTGTGTACAAGACATAAGCCTTGTGAGATGTCACAAAGATTAAAAAAGTACCTACAAACTATTATTGGTCTATCTAAATAAAAAATTTAAAAAGAAAATAAGTATATGCATTTAAATTTATTTGTGCGGTGTGTAACTGTAACAATATTCATGTTATCTTTTTTCTCTCCTATTGTTATGCACCATTCCTATTTTTTATGAATGCGATCCAATCTTATTTAAATTTTCCACAAAATGCTACAATTCGCTTTAGAACAGCACACCACGCATAACTGATAAAGGCAACGTGAAATGTCTGACGTTTCTATTTGAAAAGCTGGAAATTCATGTAAAATCTGCCATCATAAGCAGAACAACAGACATTTTGTTCAAAAATAGAAAAAGGAAAATAATAATACGTTTTCTTTGGTGGTTTTAATAATTTACGAAAAACAATTTCTACCGAAGCTTTAAGGAAGCTTACTATTTTTTTTAATATTTTTTAATCCAATTTAATAACTTAAGACATCTTGTTTTTTAACCTTTGACTGGTGACGTGGTTTTTAACAACATTACTGGTGACGTGGGGCCTCACAGGCCTTCACATTAGTAGTCGTATTTTGTAGAATTATATTACGGGCACTGACTTTTGTCTTATTATATGATAACTACATACATTATTATCTATTAGGCTGACTAGGTTACAGCCTAGGGCGCCATGAAAAAATAGGCGCCAGACAGGAGAGTAAAAGGCGCTAGAGAGGGGAGGTTTTAAAAAGTTTGAGTTTGGATTAGGTCACTAATTTATCTGTGAATGAGGTGCTTTGAAATGAAATAGACAAATAGGCATGAGAAAGAGGGAATGACCTTTTTTTTGTTTTTTGGCTCTTCAAAATTTTTTTCTAATGAAAATAGGCGCTCCGGAACATCTAGCCTAGGGTACCTCAAACACTTAATACGGCGCACAAATTCGGGGCGCGCGGGAAAAGGGTGAAATCTCGTCATTCGCTTGGCCTCTCAGGCCCCACGTCACCAGTTAAAGGGTAAAAATATTAAAAAACTTGTAGCTACTGATGTTAAAGTAGTCATTATTAAAAAAAATATATTGGATAGGAGGCTGTTGATTAAAGAAGCGTTCATTTAAAAGAGAAAATTACAAAAAATCTAGCTTGGAGTAATGGAATACATTGATTTATTAAAAAATTATAGTGTTTTTCAATGATTTTATAGATAACCTTTATCCACAGTTATACCTATACTATATAGCTAGGTGCTTTAATTTAGCTAGAATTATCCATATTAATATATCAATTACTACGTTTATATCGAATAGTTGAAGCTGGCTTGAAAACAAAGCGGCTTTGAAGCGATTTCCAAGTCTACGTGTTTATTTCGGTGGCTTGAAAGTCGATTGAAAATCGAGGTCAAGCACATTTTAGGCCATCGTCGCGTCGTACGCATGCGGCAGTTTTGCATCCAACTTCACAGTAGACATCAAATGAAAAACAAATCTCACTTTTTAATTTGTCCCGTTTTGTCTGCGGTTGTTGAGCGTGTTTAAAAGTTTTTTCACCTGTTTTCCAACTCATATTTTTCATAAAAATGTCAAAATCATATATGAAATTAACACTGATGACATTTGAGGAATCATTCATCTGAAGTTAGGCAGTTATTAAGCCCGTTTATATCGTGTTTTTAACCGGCTTCAGTGAAGTCAACCTTACTAATTTTCAGGCTTGACTTGAACGATTCAAGTCACTTTCAAGCGCGTTTATATCGCTTTTTTAAGCCACTTTTAAAAACCGCTTTAACTCAAGCTAGCTTAAACTATTCGATATAAACGTAATGAATCAGAACTATAATTAGCTCTGAAAATTTTACCTCAAGGGTGCAGTATGATTTCCTATGCGAATTCCTAACTACATGTTTATTGCCCTCTGGGATCTTTACCAGAAATATACCTATACTCTATACAGTGCCCCCTTCTACACGGTTCGGTATATTTTATTTTTTACGTGTAGAAAAACACAGTATTATGTTTATTTTGCCATTGTATGTATCTAACTAACCAGAAATTTAAAAACATACATATTTATAATGTTCATTTTTATTAAATTATCGTTTCGGCAGTTCAACGGTCAGAGTACCTTGCCGTACCCGGGTGACCTGAGTTCGAATCCCCAGCCGGAAAGACATTTTTAGATTAGTAGCTGTGGAATGCAGACTGCATTTTGCAGTGCTTGGACAACGTTAACAAAACAGGGGAAAAGATGAGTAAAATGACTAATAACCCGACACACGCGATACTTTGGTACTTAGGTATGGGCCTTTGAGGACTGTCTCAAAGATAGTAAAAAAACAAATTTTAATATTTTAGGATAAAATTAATGCATGTTTTAAGCAAATACCACATTTAATACCGTAAATTAAAACACATAGCTTTTTTTTCTTTGATTACTTCTTTATATTTTGTTTGAATTTACATTTAGACTCTTTGTTTGAGCTCCGGACAGTGCGGACGTGCGTAGAGGACTACAAAGTTCTTCCCGAAGTGGCGGCTAGAGGTGTCGTACGAACGTTTTTTACCTTCGGGGATCAAGGAAAGATTCACGCTAAATTGACGGCATCTTTCTTCTGGATCTAAGCCCTGTGAGCGAAGATTCCTATAAGCTGATGGTATCCTGTTTGGTGGTGAACACGAGGTATTTCTCAAATAGCGGGAAATAGATGGGCGTGCCATGGGAACTGTCAGTAGTAAAAGTGAAGGTTATACGTAACACCAGTAGCAGATCTTGGTTTGACAGCCGACAATTTATGCATTGCATCGATTGTTGAATTGTTTGTTTTCTTTTGGAATTTCTGGGAGCTACGAGCTCGATTATCCAGATTTTCCGCCGACGAAGCCCTGGAAAGCATAGTCCGGAAGGGGAGAGTGGTGGATTGGACCTGAAGAGACCAAAACCAAGAAAAAAAATAGAGAGAGAGAGAGAATTTACATTTATAAAATAATTTAATTATAATTACTGCAAACAGTTTTTTGTATCTTCTTTATCCTTTGCCAAAATATAAATTTAATGATAAAATTAGATTTAATATAAAAATTATTCTTAAACTATTTTAACCGTAATTCGACATTAAGTTTGAAACTTAATAACGCAAGGCTCACGGAATCTAATAAAACAGTCGTTTTGACTGAATTTGTGTGGCAGTAAAATGCAATAATTATGCACCAAGAACGTTGCGTTAGTGATATGAAAGCTGGGAATGCCAAATGGGGAATTCAATTATAATATTTAAGACCCAGAAACTGCGCCTCTTACTGAATTTAAGTATAATTTACAAACATCCACTTCCATATTAGATTTACTTTTATTTATTTAAAGATTTATAAGTCTTGGTATTTTTTATTATTTTAACTTTTAAAAAAAGAACATTACTATTGCAACACATTGACATGTATTATTAATTGACTTAGACAAACGTCATTCGTAAATATTTAAGGCTTAGAGCCGTTTGAAATTTGACTTAAACAATGCGGTTTTAATGACATTGGCTTGTAAGTCTAGAACGGTTGGGCCGATTTTAAAAAACAAAGTGGCGGTAAGTAGAGAATTAGAAGGCCTTTAAAACGAGATGCTACATGATCTTCCTTTCTATTTAAAAAAAAGTTTCTAGTGCCCCCTTTACAGTAAACCACGTGACCGAAATCATTTTTATGCCAAAAATTAGTTTAAGTGACATTTTTTACCCAAACTTTATAGGACTTTGATATCTTGTTCTATTCAAAAGTTATAAAAAGAAAACTTTTAAAACCGCACTGTATGTACAAATTGGAGCCAAGCTACAAACACTTGTAACTCCAAAATGAATGGGCCAATTTTTAAAAATAAAATGGCTATTAATAGACAATCTAAAGGGCTTTAACGAGATATTACCTGACCCCCTTTACATTTGACAGTAGACCACGTGACCGAAATCATTTTAATGCCAAAAGTAGTTTAAGTGACACCCTTTTACCCAAATTTTACCCGATTTCGATATCTTGTCTCATTTAAAAGATAAAGGGGGGAGGGTTTTCAATAACCTCACTGTATTTGTTTATTTATGGAAAAATAAAAAATATTGGAAGTCGACTTCTGGTTTTGGCCAAATACAAAAATTTCCAATAATTAAGTTATCTATTGCGGATATTTTATTCTCCTAATGTTATATTTGTTTACCTTATCTCGATATTACAACCCTTTATTCACTTTTGGCTTAGCCGTAAGTCTTTTTTTTAATAAATAACATACATTTTGTAATATAAATATTCATTATAAAGGGAGCAAATATATAAAAATATTCAGACACTTTAAATAAAAAGTCCGTATATTTAAATTCTACTATGAAATTATTTTCTAATAACATAGCACAATATAGTGTTTATTTTTGGGATTTCGACCATAAATCATTTTATTATTATCCGAATTGCAATATTATTTAAATGTGAACCATGTTAAAGATTTCTTATTATAAATAAATATGTTTTCTAAACTTTATGGTTAATAATGAGGTTAAGTGTTATTTTCTCAGTATTTTATTTTTATTTTTATTTCATTATAAAAAGCTTTACAACAAATCCGCCACTGAATGGTGTATCCTTTAAATCTCCCGTCAAACAAAAAAAAACTATAAAGCTTGTTGAGAAATAATTGGATAAGCTGCTTCTGAAAGTGTCTTCCGGCAATTCTCGAACAGAATAAATATTTTTTTGTTGTTTTGTATCGTCTGTCCCGACAGAATTCAACAAGCGTCAAAACTTGGAAATTATATATCTGTTTCCAATAAAACCGTATTTTGCAACGATCTCACTGGGCGATATTTAATTAAGTTTAAGTAGATTAGCCTTAAATTAAAATACACTACATTTTTTTTTTATCTTTGGACAATCCACGAAGGATGAAAGCCTAAATACTAACGTACCGTGTGTGTCTTAAGCAGGGTAAGAGGAAGTTTGTTAACACGGGACTTAAAAACTTGAAGATTTGGGGGAGAAGGAAAGACCTTCGCTGGCAGTAGGTTCCACAGTCTAGAAACTCTAGGTATAAAAGAACGAACGAAATGGGAAGTTCGGGGCCTATCCAATTGGACCGTATAGGGATGCATACGTGCGGAACCACGAGTTTCTCTGTTGGGAACCGTAAGTGAAGGAATTATACTAGACAATTCTTCAGAGCAGAAGCCATGGAAGTATCTATAAAAAGCGATAGATCCCCCACAGCCCGACGATGGGCAAGAGAGGGAAGCCTTTCTGTAAGTGAAGGATCATTAATGAGACGAATAGCTCTTCTTTGAATAGAATCCAGAATGCTTAGGGTTGTGGGGAAAGCCATGCTCCAGATATGAGAACAATATTCCAAGGGAGGTCGGATTTGGGACACATACAAAGTGTATAAATTAGAAAGGGAAAAATACTTTTTGTCTCGAAAGAGAAATCCAAGCATTTTGAAGCTGCCGTGGCTATAGATACAATGTGTTTATGCCAGTTAAGGTTACTTTCAAATGTGACGCCCACAAGATTGAAGGTGTCTCTCTGTAAAACTTGGCCGCTCATAAGTAGAGGATGAGTATTTGGTAACTCTTTTCGCGACAAGGAACATGATTGTGTTTTGGATGCATTAAAGTGAAAAGTTGTGAAATACCCTGTATTTAACCAGAAATATTCCTAAGTGTTCGCTAAACCAATAGCAACAACATTAAACGACGCTCAATTTATATTCAGTAAGAACAATGTCTGGGGCAAACAATAGGTGTCTATAGATATTTAGCAGACGCCAAGCTTAGTGGTATCTAAATACTAAATACTAACGTCACTGAGCTGTTAATATGCATTCTAGACTCAAAGTTAAATAGGTAAATTAATAGATAAATACAGCACTAATGCAGATAGGAAGATAATTATGCCTGTTTGCGAAATATTAATGAATTTTAATGATGTAATTTCACACATCTTATTTGATGGATAAGAGAGGATTAAATATTTAACTTTAATTAGTGTGTGAGATAAAAACGAAAGGAAAAAAATGGTTAGGTATATTGTTATTCATAGGAGTCGTTCAAACCGTATTTGAAATGGCAATATAAATATGAGAGTTAGATAGAGATAGGTATTCAAATGTTTTAAAATGGTTTGAACCATATTTCACATTTGAAAGTAACCTTAACTGGCATAAACACATTGTATCTATAGCCACGACAGCTTTAAAAAAGCTTGGATTTCTCTTTCGAGCCAAAAGGATTTTTCCTCTTCTAATTTATACACTTTATATGTGTCCAAAATCCGACCTCCCTTGGAATATTGTTCTCATATCTGGGGCATGGCGTCCCCCACAACACTAAGCATTCTTGATTCTATTCAAAGAAGAGCTATTCGACTCATTAATGATTCTTCACTTACAGAAAGGCTTCCCTCTCTTGCCCATCGTCGGGCTGTGGTTGATTCATCGCTTTTTTATAGGTACTTCCATGGCTTCTGCTCTGAAGAATTATCCAGTATAGTTCCTCCACTCACGGTTCCCAACAGAGAAACTCGTGGTTCCGCGCGTATGCATCCCTATACGGTCCAACTGGACAGGCCCCGAACTTCTCACTTTGTTCGTTCTTTTATCCCTAGAGTTTCTAAACTGTGGAACCTGCTGCCCGCGGAGGTCTTTCCTTCCCCCCAAATCTTCAAGTATTTAAGTCCCATGTCAACAAACTCCCTCTTACCTCGCTTAAAACACCCACGGTACGTTAGTATTTAGGCTTTTAGCCTTTTAGCCTTTTTTGTAAATAAACAAAATTGCACATTTGGAGGTAATTTTTAATTTTACACATCTTTTATTTATAACAATTTTTGATATTGGCAAAAATATAGGTACTTTTCTCTTGCCCAAAATTACGTTTTTGGCCAAACCTCGTAGATGACTTATACAATTTGATATCTGCTGGTTGATTTTTAAGTTTTGGACCAAGCAGAACTTTTTATAAAGAATAATTTTTTTCCTAAAACCAATTACAAAACAGTTTTCCATATGACGCCAACTTACGTAGACACATGTATATACCAACTTGAACAGCGTGTAACTGTGTATTTGTATTTTTAAATTAATAGTACCGAATAACCGTTTATTTTTCGTATGACAGCACTTGAAACCTACCCAGAATATTTAATTATTTGCTACCGTTCTTTTAAAGTTACCAGTTTCACCAAAGATATTGCGTTTTTTTCCTTTGTTAAAAGAAAATAAACAAATAATTCTTTGCAGAAAATCCCTTGGTCATCTTTAACGTAAAAATTAAACATTTTTCACAGAACTTAAGACTGTTTACAGTCTGCGTAAGATGAGTTTTCCTCAAGTAACCCTTTTGATTAAATTTATAATGTTGGCTTAAAGTTTCACTTGACGACTCCGAAAGGTATAAAAAGAAACTTTAAACACCTAAATTTTACGCTCAGTGGACTTAAGAAAGTAAGTTTGTTCCGTAGTTTTCGCCAGATTTAATAAATAAAAAATTGAATTTAATTTGGTTGAACCGAAAAATCTGGGGTTGTTGGAAATTCTGGAGAGTTAGCTAACGACTTTTATGTCGAAAATTATTCGTTTAAATTATGATTAAAAAGAAATATTGTTGGAAAAATTTATTTTAATTAAGGCTTTCTGAAAACCAAATTAAATTTTAGATAACGTGTTTTATCTTATTTTATTTCCACAGATGAAATATATAATAATCTAGCCAAAAAGTGAGTTTTCGGCGAAAAATGCTTCTTGTAATTTAAAAATTTGGTTGTTGGTATTTTATTACAGAAAAATTCTGTACATAAAATTGCAATTGTTATAAACAAAAACAAAGAGAAAACGGGGTTCTCGTTTTGTAGCTATAACATTAAAAATATGGCAGCTAGGTAAAATTTTAAAAAAGATCCTAAAAGATAATAAAATGTTATTAGGACATGTCTTGATTAACAAAGTCATAAGCAGGCGAGGAATCTCTCCCCAGGAGCCCAAAAAGACCTCTTAGAAATGGGTTATTTGCTGAAGGTAGCGCCTAAGCCGCTTTGTTTACTTAGGTTAAGCACTTTTTTTAGTAGTCCTGTTTCCCCCCTCCCTGCCGACCTCCAAAATCACTTTCTGCGTACGGCCGTGTGTAATAATTTGGGGTAAAATGTTATTACTTAAAAAATATTCTACCTTAAATCTAAACTCTTTTAAAATAAACTTTAGGTTTATTTTATTTATAAGCGATTTAATTGTCTTACTCGAGGCTGCTTTCTGGTCTTAAAACTTTTAAAATTACAAGTTTCCGCCATTAATTCATTTTATTACTTAGCGCATTAAATTTTAGATTTATCGAGTACCCATAAAAAGTTTAAAAACTACTGAAAAGTTCGGTAAATGTAATTGCCAGACATTGTCACAGTTATTTAACGACCTCGAAAAAGAGTAATTTACCATTTTGTATTCCATTTTTCACCAAAATTAAGCTTAATTTCTAAAGTTTAAAGTAGCGCATCGAATGAATAGAAATGCCTACTAATGCACTCTGGCCCTTCATTAACATTCGAGTTTTACAACCCTTGCCTTTCGCTAAAAGTCATTTTCTGCTTTATGACCAAGGGTATCTCTGAGCAGTAAAAGCCGAAATCGCTCTGTTGATTTTTCCTCTAAAATGTTCGTTTTGACGGTTTAATTTGACTTTAAGGATTAACCAGAATTATTCTTCTGTTCGTTAGAAAAGCCCGTGAACAGTGCGAATATGCAGTCGTTGCCACTGTAAAGTCTGAAAATGATGTGGCGTAATTTTTGACGGCCGTAAAATTTAAATTTTTAAAGCGCAATTACGAAAATGTGTAGGAACGACATTTTAGTACGTAAAAACGATGTTGCTTGAGTAGAATATTTATTGACCTTTTAAAAATTAAGAATATGTAGAAATACTTTTCTAAAAATACCAGAATTGACAGTACATGTATTAAACCTGACTTATATGATACAAAAAAATCAATATTAGCCCATTTGTTTTCACTACTTCAAAGTCATTGGTACCATTTAAATTGATAACGAAAATGTGTAGGAACGATATTTTAGTACGTAAAGACGATGTCGCTTAAGCACAATATTTATTGATCTTTAAAAATTAATAATATGTAGGAATATGTTCCTAAAATACCAGAACTTAAATGCACTTGTGTTTAACCCTGTTAATATAATACAAATAAAAGAATATTAGTCCATTCTTCTTACTATCTAACATTTTTTATATCTTTGGACAATCCACGAAGGATAAAAGCCGAAATAAAAACTTACTGTGGATGTCTTAAGCGAGGTAAGAGGGAGTTTGTTGATACGTGACCTAAATACTTGAAGATTTGGTGGGAAGGAACGCCCTTCGCGGACAGCAAGTTCCACATTCTAGAAACTCTAGGGATAAAAGAACAGACTACGTGAGAAGATGCAGACGTGCGGCACCACGAGTTTCTCTGTCAGGAACCATAAGTGGAGGAATTATACTAGACAATTCTGTTAAAGCAGAAGTCATGGAAGTTGCTATAAAAAAGCGATACATCTTCTATATCTAGATGATAAGCGCATAGTATTGCAACGCCAGGTATTTCTTCTAAAAACGTTTCAGCTAAGGTTCTCCTTAACTTCCTAGAACTACCAATCTACCGCCCACTAATAAAGCTATATCATATCGCTGGTGACCTAGCTATTCCCTATCTACTATTGTTACCAACAAATTTACAATATTAGAAACTTAATTTGTGACATAATAATTCACCCTAAAGAAAAAAACTATTTTAATTAATGGTATAGCTAACATAAAATTAAAAAAAACCCAATAATTAAACCAGTAGCGGATATAACAGCTTTTTGTTCTTCCCAAAAAAATGTTTAAAATATTTGAAATTGCTTGATCATTCTCTGTATTTTTATTCGGCAGTAAGACTTATCACAAAAGTCACAAACAAAAATGAAAAATACCATTTTTTTCCTATTTATGGGATTTACCTTTTTCTTCGGTCAAGTTCAATTAACTAGATGCTACAAATTCAAATACAACAAAACTCTGCATAACTGTTTGGAATTAAAGTTTCTGCAAATCCCAAAATTTAATTTGGCATTCAAAAGTTTGTAATGAAACCTTTTAGTAAACCTGCTTAAATTTTCAAATGGCGTTATCCGGTTGGAACTTTGTTATTATATTTTAGCAATCCGCTTTAAATAATAGAATTAATTTGATCTGTTCGAATTTTAATATTTAAAATTGCACTTATACTAATAATAAAATAATTCATTTATGCTGACGACTGGATACAAGATAAAAGAAGATTAATCCTTACTTTTTTATTTAGTATAGTAGGTAATGTATATTAGTAGTAAGTTGTGGCAAAAGGTATAGTCTAAGAGCCCGTCGGCGGCAGTGGAAGACTACGAAGTTTAACTTATAGTGGGTTTTGCAGGTATAAGGTACCAGAGGTTTAATAAATCAAAACTTAACTTATGACATTTTGTAAAAGCTGCATTTTATATTTTAATATATACAGAGTGTGTTTAAAAAAATGTTTTTTTAAAACACCCTATAACTCTTATACAAAACTTTTTGTCATGTCTTGTTAAATAACAAAAATATTAAACTTCATTAGACCATGGGGCCAGTGCTGGATTTACCAGCAGGCTGAGTAGGCTAAAGCCTAGGGCGCCAATTTTTAGGGGGCAGCGGATTTAGCTCGTAAATGTTTTATTTCAATATACAAACAAAAAACGATATGAATTCTAAGTATAAAGGTTAAGTTAGTAAATATGTTTTTGGGGAAAAGACCTTTGACTTTTTTTAGTACCTAACAATTTTTTTACGTTTGTAAGAGATTGTGTACTAAGGAATTAAATTTAGTGGGGGCAAAAATTAATAGCCTATAAGCGGCAAATATGAAAATCCGTCACTGCATGGGGCCACACAAAAATGAATGTCTGTCAAGGGGTTGGAACTGTCTGCCGACTGCGAAAATATTTTCTTCTAGGTACCCAGGTAACATATATAAAATTTAGCTTTTACAAAATGACGAAAGTTGTGCTTCAATCGATTAACCTTTGGTACCTGGTACCTGCCAAAACCACTATAAGTCGAACTTCTGAGTCTACCATTACATTTACCTACATATGTTGGGAGGATGCGCTGACAACCTTTCAGCTCTTACAAAAAGACGAAGGAGCTTTTACAAAATGACACAGGTCAGCCACCACTACTGAATGCAATGTCTGTCTGTTAATTTTTAATGATTTTACTCATAGTTTTTCTTTAAAGAGTGTTAGGTGGCCTATTAGAAAATATCAAATTTTAGTGTGTTAACTTATTACGGTTTTTTAAAAAGTTTAATACAAATTTGTTGTCAAAATCAATAGCAAAGCCAAAATTTAAAGGTATCAAACATTACGTAACATTTCCTGTGGCCAGTCATGCGATGCATCAATCGATGTATGTATGTGGTATGGGTCCATATCTCAGTTTTTAGATAAAATAATTTGAAACTCTTAGCTATACCCATGCTTACATGAGTCTTTAAGTAGAACATGTCTCTTTTAAAACTTTTAATAATAATCTAATATTTATGCTACTCAATTAATTTCCACTAATAATAAACTCGCATTGGAACAGAGGAATCTGTGATGAAACAACCTTTTAGCAGATGTCTATTTAGAACAAACGTGCTAAGATTTCTCTTGCCATATAAGTATAAAGTTATATATTAAATGGTACAAACCTTAATAACCAATGTACAGTTTCTGCTGAATCAAATCGTTTACAAGAACCGGATCGGATTGTAGTTACAGGGTGTCGCTAGAACAAGAAAAGTAAAATAGAATCTGTTGTATCTCTACAACGTGTTGTGTAAATTTTAATTACCGGGTGATGCATCGCCGGACGGGACATAGTAAATCCCATGTAATTTTTAATGGGGTCAAATATTGGCTCCTCTAATTCTTTTAGAGAAAAATTCTATTGAAGTTTATTAAAGAGCATGCCAATCTACGTCCATGGTAAAAATTTTAGATTTTTCGGTTAACCCGTTTGCTAGTTAGATGCTAATATATTTTTAAAAATTGTTACATTATCGCGTCATATTTATGAACAACAATAAAAATACCAGTTAGCGTGACATAACGTTGTCATTTTCAAATTTAGTGCTTTATTATTATGAAAAAATCGTGAAAAGATTAACCATGAGTTATACCACTGAAGAAAAGGTATTGATGATTAAATGGTACTATCAAGGAAATAGTTGCCAAAAGGTGTCAAACATGTTCGCTGCTCAGTATCCGAATAGACCGATACTCGGAAAATCAACAGTCGATAGGAATATCAAAAAATTTGAGACCAAAGGCACAGTGATAAATAACTGCAGATGTGAAGCTAGGGAGTATCAAAGAGAAAAAAATGTAAGAGATAATAGAGACTTGCAAATTTTATTGCACGTGGAAGAAAATGAAGGAAAGGTGAGTACAAGGAAACTTCAGGATATCATAGGAAAAGATCAATCAACAGTGCTTCAGATTTTGAAAAGGCATAAATACATTTCATACAAATACGAAAGACATCAAGAGCTAAGGGATGGGGATGAAATACGACGGCAGAAATTTTGTTTTGACATGATGGAAAGGGCAAACATGGACAGGGAAATTTTAAGAAATATGTGTTTTACTGATAAGTGCTCATTTACGTTAAACAATAAACCCAATCATCAAAATTACCGATACTGGAGCAAAGAAAACCAATTTTGTCGAAACGAGGACGCCATATCCACAGAAAGTAAATGTTTGGGCGGAGATTTTCGGACAACATATTATTGGACCATTTTTCTTAATCAAAATTTGAATGCAGAATTTTATTTGGAACTACTTGAAGAACTAATTTTACCCGCTTTAAATGATGTATCCAGGGAAAATCAGGAAATTTGGTACCAAATGAATGGCTACCCGGCACATAATACCCTGGCTGTTCGGGAATATTTACACAATGCTTTTATTGGAAATGTTATTGGCCTACATCACACCATAAATTGGCCAACCAGGTCTCCTGATATTTCGCCAAATGGCTTCTTCCTCTGGGGCCTTTTAAAAAAGCATGATATACAAGGATAATAATTACTCTAATTTAGATGAGTTAAAAAATGCTATTTCTGCAGAATGCAATAAAATTTTAATACAATTTCACTGCACGATTTTTTGATAATAATAAAGCACTAAATTTTAAAATGACAACTTTATGTCATGCTAACTGGTATTTTTATTGTTGTTCATAAATATGAGGCAACAATAATGTAACAATTTTTAAAAATATATTAGCATCTAACTAGCAAACGGGTTAACCGAAAAATCTAAAGTTTTTACCATGAACGTAGATTTGCATGCTCTTCAATAAACTTCAATAGAATTTTTCTGTAAAATAATTAGAGGAGCCAATAATTGACCCCATTAAAAATTATATGGGATTTCCTATGTCCCGCCCGGCGATGCATCACCCGGTATAATATTGATGTAACATTGTTTAGTTACTACGAGGCAAATAGTTAGGGATCCCTGGATTATTTTTCCAAGTCAGTATTGGAAGTTAATTTTTGTGAGTAGCTTCATTTTGACGAGACGCCCAACTGTTTTCCTTACAACAATTTTTGTTGGGGTAGCAGGAATTAAATATGTTGATTTGACAGAGATATTAAAAATTTATTACAAACAGGTATTTTCTTTCCTAATTTTTAAGATAAAGATCTAAATAAACCGAAAAAATATGTGTCCTAAAAATGTAAGGTTTCATTAAAGAGTCCCCTACCACCAACATGTGTAGCTAACGATTTCGTGAAAATACCTACTAACCAGCTGATTTTTTTTGTAATAGTATAGTAATATAAGTAATATTTACATAATTTGACATTCAAATTGTCTTTTAAACTGTGAGGTACGTCAATCTGTTTTTTTAATCATCATATTTAATCTTTGCTACCCATGTATGTTCCCATCAACGAAAATTGTTCTAAAGCTACGTACAGACTTGGATACAATCGGCGAAAACATTTGTTGGTCGACTGTATCTTGAATGAAACGCCATGGCAATATCCTTGGGCGTTTTCATCCAAAAATCGGAAAGACGCAGGTTTGTACGAGCTTTAAAGCTAGTGTGGACGCGAAACACTTGTATTTTCAAATGTTGGCCAACTTTATTGCTGAAAAATTTTTTGAACAAGATACAGTCGGCCGACAATGTTGTCCCGATTGTATCCAAGTCTGTACATGGCTTAAGGAAAAGAGTTGGTCGTCTCGTCAACGTAAAGCTACTTACGAAAAATTAGCTTGGAAAGATGGTCCAGGGATCCCTAACTAAGACCCTTTTTATGTGAAAAAGTAATAACCACACATATTGGTTGGGCGGTTATCGTAATATTACAATACGTGTGCAGTGCTATAGGTACCCTGGAACCTCAACCAAAACGGTCTATTGTTGCATGTCCAGCAAGCAGCCAAAAGAGTTTCAATCTAAATTTGTGTTGAATAGTCCGTTATATGTATTTTTAGCTCTAAACATGAATCCGTGTACTGACCACGGATACGTGTTTTGATTTAATGATGAAAGAAATAAATATTGGTCACAACATATTTATTCTCTGAAAAGATGTGTAAAGAATCTTTAGAAAACTTAAGAATACCACTGTAGCCTGTGATTTAACTACGGTGTTTGATGTTTATTGCCTAAGCATGATTTGGTGGACAGTTTTGCTTAAGCATTTAGTATTGGCAAAATTGCCCAGGAAACTCGTGAAAATTGCACATTTTTTTCGTTATTGAAGTAGTTATAGAAAATCGCCCAGAAAATCATATTTGGAAGAGCTAAATATTATGGTCGTGCCAGCTGGATACTTTTAAATTGACTTTCAGTGTGTTGAAGACTGGCAAGTAAAAATTAGATAAAGAATGCCTGCATGTACACACTCCAGATACTGTGACGCATCGGGCATGCTTTGTTATTGTTTAAAGGTACGCGCACATTCGTCGGCATCTGACGGATAGTACGTATCGGAAAAATAGTTATAGTAAAATTTAACGCACACTCTTTGTTTGACCTCCGGACAGTGCGGATGTGCGTAGAGGACTACAAAGTTCTTTCCGGAGTGGCGGTCAGAGGTGCCGTAAAATGCACGCTAAATTGGCGGCATCTTTCTTCGGATCTAAGCGCTGTGAGCGAAGATTCCTATAAGCTGATGGTATCCTGTTTGGTGGAGAACACGAGGTATTTCTCAAATGGCGGGAAATAGATAGGCGTGCCATGTGAACTGTCAGTAGTGAAAGTGAAGGTTATACGTAACACCAGTAGCAGATCTTGGTTTAACAGCCGACAATTTATGCATTGCATAGATTGTTGAATTATTTTGTTTTCTTTTGAATTTCTGGGAGCTACGAGCTCGATTATTCAGATGTTTCGCCGACGAAGCCCTGGAAAGCATAGTCTGGAAGGGGGAGAGTGGTAGATTGAACCTGAAGGGACCAAAACCAAGAAAAAATAGAGAGCGAATAGAGGAATTTAACGCACACACATG
>JACEGR010008625.1:0-34934 GCA_014170235.1 Listronotus bonariensis | reverse complement strand
TATTTTTAAATTCTACACCAAAATGTCTTTCTAATGACGTATCACATCTTTATTTTTAAGATGGCGGTATTGAAAACTAAAATTAAGCGACTTGGTAATGTTGCAGTTGCAAATTTAGAACATAATGACATTTCATAATCAAGTTTTGCTTTCTGTTGTTGCAGTAAATATTCTATTTTTTAAAGAATTTTTATGATTTATGAAATAAATGTAATAAAAAATAAGAAAATAGTTAGTCCACAACTAGTGTTAAGCGTTTAAGCGGTTGCCATCATGGATTTCATTAAAAATTCAGCAATGAAGCAAAATGTGCGAAGTCAGTTTTGGTTTATCTGCAGTTCAAGTCTAAATAACGAAGAACTTACGCTTTATGGCTATATATAAAGTTTCTCGAAACACTGACTATTATCCTGCTTTGTGTTATTTACGTTGTCAGAGAATGATGCCTAATATGTTTCGTGAAATTTAATAACTAATCAGGTAATTTATGTAAATATTCTTCGCCAAATTGTATCTAGATACCCATTTTTATCAGCTGATTAACCGAATTGCAACACTGTGCTCCTTAATTTGAATTTTCAATTCGGATATCGTGAATAAATGATTTATGGCCGTAATCTTGAAAATAAATAATATGTAAGTTATTGAAAATCGACTTTCGTGTAGAATTTAAAAAAAAATTAAGTAGGGGTGTTTCCATTTAAAATGTTTAGAAAAAATCGAATTTTCTCTCATCAATTATATTAAAAACAACTGAAATTACGATATGTAAGAGATTTATTATAAAGAAAATGTAATATATCACTAAAAGTAAAAGTAAAATAGATTATTCTTTTATTTTCATAGCCTTCTTAGTAAAAAAAAAATTAAGCAGAAATAATGGCGGTACTTAGTTTTGTTTAAAAGTATCATCTGACCGCCATTTTAAAAAGAAACGTGTGATATATCGTTAAAAAGAGAATTTTATGGAAAATACAAATACAAAAAAAGTAAGCACTTTAAAATACGAGAGTTTATGGCATTACCAGTTAAACGAGAAGCGAGTTTAAGGTTGTGGTAATGACACAAAATGTCAATTTATGCTATAATTTTGCCGTCTAATGACAAAACACCGTATGTGCATTTTTTGAACGTTTGAGAAAATAGCGTTTAAAGATTTGTCTCATAAAATTCCTTGCCATTTACATATAAGATATAAATTGAAGGGGATGGTAAAGGTTTGTAAATTAAATAATTGTTTTTGTCTTATCTTATTGTTAAACATTTAAAGAATATATTCTCAAAATTTTAAGTCGATCTGGGCAAAACTCTTAAAGTTATTGTTTAGTTTAGAACCCCGTTTTTTAACCATACGTACAAAATGGCAAAACATATTTTTTTAAACAGTTTTTTAAATAAAAATATCGATATTTTTGCAACAATAGAAAGATTTAAGCTAACAGAATACGAAAATATCAAAAACTCATTTTTGAAAAAAGTCACTTACGGAGTTTTTCCGTAGGACGGCGGAATTGTACTGTAAAATTTTTAAAGCTTTCTGATAAATTAAAAAAATGGTGGGGGAAAAACATTCTGTGTCACCCGGTATATTAAACCACAAAAATATACATGATTTAGTTACATTTCGTCAGTTTAAAGGTAAAACTCACTAAGTGACATTTTTATGGTTCAGGGAATAACAACGATTTTATACAAAATTTGCGATGACAAAAGAAAAAATTAACCACCTTTTTTATGTATAATATTTTATTAAAGATTTATGGATGTCATAAATGTAATACATAAATTATTGCTTTAAAAAACTTTTACTATAAGTAACTTAAAAATGTTCAAATAATTTTTTAAACAAAATTGATTCACATTTACCTTTAAACCGACGATTTGTTAACTGTTTTTATTTCGACACTTTCGAGCTTTAAAGTGTTCTCCAATATTTTTAGAAGTCTTCAAAATGAAGCCATAACACTAAAACCGTAAATATACATAAAAATAGTGTCTTCGTATCCTACTATTCTGATCATAATTTAAAAGATAGTTTCCAAAATTACGTGGAACCATTAAGATGAATATAAAATGTAAATATAGTGAAAACTAATAATACTTGTAAGTGATAAACTGTGAAAAGGTCTACTAATAAAAAAATCAGGTTTATATATGTATATGTGTGGCGAAGTCCTTATATTTTTTTCTTCGATAAAAAAAATTTGACTTTAGGAAGTGTAATCAAAAAATAATTTGTCATTTTTTAGATATTATATAAACAATTTTTATATGAAATTTAGATTGTAGGTTGTTAAAATAATAAAAATAATACAAAAAAGCCAAGATTTTGTCTTTAATTAAAAAAGTGACACTTTCAGTACTTGGTGGGAAATTTCCTATAATGGTCTCAGCTCAAAAAAAAAATCACATGTAGGTGCAGTTTTTATCTAAAAATCTTACAAAAAACATCAATATTTTGATATGTAAGTAACATTTATTAAAACAGTGAGCAATTTTTTTGTACATCAAGATATGTGGGTGTTAAAAGCATTTAACTACAGTAAATTTTAGTTCATATCCTAGAAAACTGTGAAAAAATCTATTTTAAAAAGTAGCTAGAGCTGGTATTATACTTAGGAATAAATTAACTTATGTAGGGATCACGTTAGGCTCTGCACATGGGTCGGTGAAACAGCGACGACGACGCGATTTTTACAGGTCTCGACAGCACGTAGGCATATTAGCGTGTCCGATCTCAGCAATTCGCACCCTTTAATAAACAAATGCAATACAGAATCGTTTTGTATTTTGTGTGTGATAAATATAACTGTGTCTGGTTTTTACACGGAAACACCTGTCAGGTAAGAAAATATTTAATTTTTTGTCATGTTCGGTAGGATTCAGGCATTTGCGTACCTACTTGCCTTAAAGTGCTCTATTATGGCACTCTTTAACCCGGAGGGATAATCCAAAGGGGTAGTTTTTGCCCCGTCGCGGTCGGGTTCGCGGAACATCGGCTCTATCCGATCGACATAGATTTCATTGGCTGAGAATATACATAGTAAAAATTGACCATTAAACATATGCTCGCCTTTGTACGGTAGTCGCCACTGCAAACACGTATACGTATATGCGTACATACTGTCGAAAGCTCGTCGAATCTCGCTGTTTTACCGACCCATGTGCGGAGTGCCTAATAACCATAACATGTTTGTTTAAATAATAACTCGATAAAAAAAAAACGTAATCTAAAGCATCATGAGAAACAGGAATTTTGGAGTCGTAAGTTTTTGTTTCGACAGTGAATTTCTTTATTTTTTGAACAGATGAATTTAAAAAAATTAAACTTTGTTATATGAAATTGATTTATAAATACTATATTTTAAAGTAAAATGGAGAGATAAAAATTTCAAGATGGCGGCTGGGCGACACCTTGAGAAAAAAATTAATGGAAAGACAGATCTTGTGGTACATTATTTTAAAGCACGTACCTGACGGCTATTTTATAACTCTAGGATATAATATGTAAGTCAATACCTCCACCCACTACAAAATGGCGGTTCTTAAAAAATTGCCTAAATATATGATTTGGATGGCTATATTTCTGAAACTAATACAGTTAGATTATGTACTTATTGTGGTATTTTTCTTTAATGTTGATAGAAGGGTGCTTCTTTAAAAAATTATACTTTTGTCCTCCCCTGAATATTATCACCAGTATGACCCCGATTTTCGAGCGTAGAGAATAGAATGCTCCACAAGAGAAAATTCTCTCATTTTAAATTGCCTTTTTTATATTTAATAGAATGAGGTAAACAAAAAGAAAAATTATACCCTTTCTATTAGAAATTTCTACTCTAATTCAAAAATCGGGGGCCTGGGTCCCGATTTTTGAATTAGAATAGAGTAGAAATTTCTGACAGAAAAGGTGTAAAATTTCTCTTTTGTTTGCCTCTTTTATTACATTTTAAAGTAGACAATTTAAAGAGAAAGAAGAATTTTATATTGGGAAGCTTTCTATTTTTTACCGTCAAAAATCAGGCCCTGGATATAAAAGGCTGCTTTTGAATTGTCAATATTCCAAAACTGTAATGCCGGTCACATGATCCGGATCGCCGTATTTCCGCATTAATTATAATTTAACCTATATAAAAACTAGGCATTAAAGATAGGTATAAACTGGTGTCCGACCGAAATTTCGGTTTCGGCCAGTTTCAGCCAAAAAATCGAGTTTCAGCGACAGTTTCGGTTTAAGCCAAAATTGGCCGAAACCGAAACTGATTTTGGAAGTTGTCCTGCGCTCGCCTAACTTCGTTTCTCGCAGGGACGCTCTTAATTAAGAAAAATATAAAAATAATTAAAATGGAATGGTTTTCAAAAACGAGGCCTCTTTTTTGCTCTACAACATTTTTGAAACCCCTCATTAAGAGAAGTACTTATATAATATACGCCCCAAATTTCAGTATTTTATACTTGACCACGTGAGTTTCAGTTTTGACCGAAACTGAAGCCATGGCCGAAATTTCCGTCTTCGGCAGGAAAACCAGTTTTGGTCGGACTCTAATATAAACTAATATAAATACATAAAACACATGTAAAATTTTTCGAGAAATCTAAAAATGCAATAACAATAAAAAAAAATTACCAGTAATTACTAGAATGTGTTATGACTTTTCCTGTTAGGTGTTTTACTACTACTTACTTAGTTAATATTTTAACAAGTAATCAACCAGCTCTTCTAGCAACAATAAAATTTAATACTATATAAAAGGCTGTATAATTTTAAGTTAGTTTTATTCTAATAAGCTTATTTACTAAACGTAAAAACAGACTTATGGTATTATTGTCGAAATTTGTCGTTGGAAGTGTACTATGGCTAGTTCTAGTTATACTTAATAAAATGTAAATCGATATTAAAAGTTATGCTAAAAGAACGTCATTTAAACTAACAGTTTAAGTGAGGTAATTTGTTACATACTGTTATGTAGCACCAAAACTAATAAAAATACCAAAGGCTTGGAAACATACAAAACATTTCTGAGGCTCCATGTTTCATTTTTATTACATTCCTAATCATACAGGGTGTTTTACAACTTATCCGACAAACTTTAAGGGCTAATTCTACAATAAAAAATAAGATTTTTTTTTAAATAAAAATATGTCCTTAACGTCTTAGTTTTTGGACTAGGGGTGTTAAAAATTTAAAATAATTATTGTACTATTCAGATATTCTTAAAACATTTAAAGGACGCCTCCTACATAGAAGAGAAAAATAATGTTTACCAGTGTCGTCCATGAGAGGTTTAAGATAAATATTTTTTAATTAAAAAAATGGTACGCCACTTCATTTTTCTAAAATAAAAATACTTTTTAAAATTTCCGTTAGGTTTGAAATAAAATTAATTTCTTGACTTTTTATTTCATGCACGGTTATCGCGTAAATAAATAGAAACCATTTCTCGGCATGGTCAAATCCCTATCAAATTGAAGAAGAAATAAATAAGGAAGGTGATTTTTACTGCAGAACTTGATAACGATACCTCACTTCAATAGTGTAACAAGTTCAAAATTTTTAAATTAAAGTTATTACAGTTTTAACGGCCATAATTCATCTATTTACCAATTTCAATGTAGAAATAACTCGTACTTTATAATTTTGATTCATGAAGGCTCGATCTAAATATGTAAGTAACAACTTTAAATTTATGAATATTTAATTTTGTTTAATGTAATAACTTTGCTTGTGTCAGTATATAGCCAATTTTGACTTGTTACACTATTCAATTGAGTATTGATATTATCTATACCAATCTATACGAAATGACTATGCCGAAAAATGGTTTTTATTTATTTACGCGATAACCGTACATCAAATAAAAAAGTCAAGAGATCAAATTTGTTCCAAACCTAGTCGTTTAGAGATTTATTTTAAAAGCAGTACATTTTTATTTCGATAAAATACCGAAACCCCTCAGGGACGACACTGGTGTATAGGAGACGTGTTCCTTTTTTTTAATATTTGAATTGGTATTAAAGTTATTATAAAAAACAATAATTCTTAAACACTCCGTAGTTCAAAACTAAGACTTTAGACTTATGTTCATGAGACATTTTTTCATATTTTTCATTGTAAGATTAGCTCTTTATAGCTAATTAATTTAAAATTTAAAACACATTTTTTTGTTTTGAACTTGTTTATATACATGACATTCCTCCAATATTGTTTTACTTTTCTTAGTTTTTTTCTTTACATGCCACGTTGGTCGTATTTTTGTTAAAATAGGTTTATCCTTAAGATCAATTTTCTTATACAGTGCATATCTAAAGTCAGTACCCCTCTCAACTTTTGAATTGTTCACTATTTTTTTATGAAAATTTAAGGACTTTAGTAAAAGAATATAAAGCAAAGTGTAGGCACAAAATGACAGATATAGAAGTCAAACTGAGAGATGGGCGCCATTAAAAAAAAAATGGATAGGGAGGTCTTGTGGCACATCATTTTAAAGGTCCTAACTAGTACTTTTTAACCTAGATATAAGTTAATACCTTTACCTACTACAAATTGGCGGTACTTTGAAAATTATCTGAATACCCGATTTGGATGGCCATATTTCCGAAACTAATAAAGTTAGATATACATACACATAGTTGGGCAGAATACTGAAAATCGGTATTTGAATACGAATACCGGAAAAAGAAAGTATTCGAATACATGAATACCCGGAATCGGTATTCGAATACCGGAAACAAAAAGATTCGAATACTTAAACAAAACCTATGACAAAATTAAAGAGCAACAAAAAGTCCTTACCCCTTTTTTCCTATTTTGCTTCCCTTTCGTTATTCAAATCATGACAATTTTAGTATTCGGATACCACTTACACTTTTGGGTATTCGAATACTCGGAACGCTGGTATTTGAATTCTCAAAAAATATTCGTCGAATACTTCTAAAGTATTCAAAGTATTGGAATACAGAATCCCGAATACTGCTGAGCAAAATAGTATTCTGCCAAATACCGAATCCAAACACACAAATGTACTCGAATACTATTCGAATACATTTCTGAATAATATTCAGAATACCGAGTATTCGAATACGACCCAACTATGTACATACTTAATGTGTTATGTATCTTTATGACAGCTCATGAAGGTTTTAGGTTTAACGGAGCCTAAGTAGTAGGTGCTGTGGGTAAAGGATTTTCCGATGTTTTACCTCTTTAACCTCCAGTTCCGACTTCGTTGTACCCAAACATGCAGGTACATAATTTGTGGTAAGATTTTTTCCGCACCTGTTAGAGACACCGTCTATATTTATACCTTCAGCCCCGGGAATCGAACGTGGCTCACCTCGCTTGCTAGACAGGGTCATCAATGACTACCAAGAGAGGTGGTTATTAATATAGGACTTAATAATTTTAAGGTTTGCAAGAAAAGGTAGGTATTTATTACAAGTAGAATTTAATTTTGAGTCGTAGTGGTTCCAACAAGTTCTACTTTATAGATTCGATTCGATCATACATGTGGCCTCAAAAATTTCTAAGTTTTTATCCTGCCTTTTAAATGACAATAATTATTTTTCAAATCCTGATAACAATGAGAGACTGGAGATTAAATAACATTGCTAAATTATCTATATTTTAACTACAATTTTTAGTATTCTATGTTTCTCTAAAAAATGTGAGATTCATTAAAACAAGTTAACATTTCCTACATGTTTCTCTAGATGTGTAAGTATATCAGGTGTTAGATGTCCATATAACATTCGCGAACACCTTGTATATGGGACATTTGTTTATTGAATCTTTTGGTTAGATAATAACCTTTTAAAATCTTTTAAATAATTTTTGAACCACCCTGTATATCACTGTTTGTTTTTAAAAAAATTACTGTGGACTTAAATGGTTCAAATCTATTTAAATTATTTTTACAGGGTGATTTTGAAGCTATACGCATAAATTTGGGAAATTGTTGTTAAGGACAAATAATGGCTATTAATTTAAGAAAATAGTAAACTATTTAAAGTTAGTAAGTTATTCAATTATTTTTCATTAATTAAAATAACGCAAACTAAGGGTACAAAAAATAATAAATAGTAAAGTATTTTTTGTTTATAAAACAATTTAGTTATATTTTTAGACAACTTTATAAAATGAATTGGCTAAATGTTGTAGTCTTTATAAAAAAAAACAAATACCAAATAATGTTAACCCTAACCTACAATTTTTGTAACGCAACTACTAACGTTAGCGTCTCTCAGATGCTCCGCAATACATCATTAGTTTTCCATATCAATGTTTTTGTTTTTATTAAATGTTTACCATAGTTACGAAGAACTATTTTAATTTATACTTATAAAAAAAATTACCAGAAGTTAGTTTTTGCAAAAGTAAAAGAAAATACATTTACTTTTGCCACAATAATACATTCGAGGATAAAACGATCAAGATTTATTTCTACACATGTGAAAACCCTAAAACCAACATTAATTCTAATAAACGAAACATTAATTGATTTAAAAAAGTGCAAATAAACAAATAAAGGATGTACCATTAAAAAAATACATACCCCTAAAACTACATTTTTTAAACTCATTTAATACAAAATTTTTACTGTAAAAAAGTTGGCAGTTTGCAGAGTGGGGTCGTATTGGAATACTCAGTATTCTGAATAGTATTCAGAATACATTTTGTTGGTATTCGAATACATTTGTGTGCTTGGTATTTGGGAGAATACTTTTGGGTAAGTATTCGGGATTCTGTATTCGAATACTTTTGAAGTATTCGTCGAATACTTTTTTGAGTATTCGAATATCAGCGTTCCGAGTATTCGAATACCGGAATGTGTAAGCAGTATTCGAATACCAAAATTGTCATGAGTAGAATACTAAAAGGGAACAAAAAGTAGGAAAAAATGAGGTGAGGACCTTTATTTTTTTTTGCTCTTCACATTTTTAATCATCGTTCTTGTGTTTTTTTCGTTTTTAGTATTTGAATCTTGTTTTTCCAGTATTCGAATTCCGATTACGGGTGTTTGTGAATAGCAAGTATTTGAATACTTTTTTCTTCCAAGTATATAAATATTCGGTATTCGAATACTTTTTTCCGGTATTCGTATTCATATTCGACCCAAATCTAGCAGTTTGTCTGTGCTTGTCTTGAATGGCAAATATAGCAAGTAGATTTTAGACAATCCTTTAATGTTATTTTTTAAAAATGATTTTGGAGTCAAACTTAAAATGTCACAAATACTTGATCTAATTTGTCGAGATACATGTGGATTTTTGCTGTTCTGACTAAATGTGGGGTTACTTTTTGGATAAAAGTTTTTGAAAGAATCTGCTTTACTTATTTATTTTCATTCTCTGTGACAATCTTGTAATTGCTTTTTATATTCAAAATTACCAGCAAATACTAACTTTAGGTAACTTTGTTAAAAATCCATTACATGAAAATATGTAATTTCATAACTACTAACGTAGAATATCTCTCAGAAGCATTTGGATTCTTTGGACTGAATAAAAAACAAATACAAAGTGCTATGACAAATTCTATTTGTATACAGACTAAGCAGCGGCAAACTTAAAAGTAGATGGACTATTAGCCCTAAAACACAAGGCGGGACCTAGCAACGGACAGAGAAACATTTGCCGGCGTCTCTCAGACGTCACGTTAGTAGTTAAGGGTTAATAATATTTGGTAGTCCTATTAGTACTTTACTCTCAGTTGCGACTTTATTTTTGCGCGATTAGAATTACAATTAGGCCTTTTTGTTTCTGAAAAAAATAGGTTACCTAGTTCTGGTTATTTTGTATTATTTATTATTACTTTCACCTAAAATAATACTTCTTTTGTTTAATTTTGAATAATTAGTTATATCTCTAACTAAAACATTTTACTATTTTTTTTATTTTTTTCATAGCTTCAGATTAGCAATAATTTTCCAAGTTTATGCATATAGAATAGAATAATTATTAAACTTATTTTAAGTAAGTTAAAATAGTGATATAAAATAGATTTTTGTAAATTGTGTAACACTAATTATAATTACCAGTTACTAGAGCTGGGCAGGTTTAATAATAAAATTATTGATATTTCAATACATAAGGATATGTTTTTTAAAATTTCCTGGCCCTACCAGTGAGTAACAGGAAAAGCAAAAATTTTTAATAATTTGCACAGCATACTAAATGTGGCATCAGTCTAAAAATAACTACCTACTCAAACTAACTATTAAAAACAATCATGAAGCTTATCTTTTCTTTTTGTCACCATCTTAAAAGATTTTTTAAATGCTGTATTCATTAACTAGAGATTATAGAAACTCTTATAAAGATTCTTTTTAGGTTTTCGAAAACAATAAGTAAAACGATTTGATGGTAATGTCTCCTGTAATGTACTTATAATTTATTAAGTTATTAAGTTTTAATATGATTTACACCCTAACTGCAAAATATATGAATATTATTAAAAACAATTATAGTTTCACTATAGACACCCAGAACAATGCTAAAGTTTTGTTCATCAGCTTGGACTCTCGCTTCGTGGAATTTATGAAGCGGGTATCCATCAAGTACACACGTAAACAGTACGTATAATTTGCCGCTTCGTAAATTCAGCCTAGCCAGCGTCCAAACTGATGAACAAAAATTTAGCATTGTTCTGGGAGTCTATAGTGAAACTACAATTGTCCTGATATTATTTTAAAAAAATAGTGTAAACAAAATGCCCAAATATAATAACTAATTTTTCAATTTATTTTTCTCATAATTTAGTTTTTTTTAATAGAAAATCATATATTATATAATTTAATTAATTTATATGTTATATTCCTACAATCTGTTAAGCAGTTTAATAAATCTTAATATTAAATTAATAAATAGAATAAAGACCAATACAATGCCTGGGTCCCAAAGTTTAGGTGACAATATGCACTTAATACTAAATAAATCAAATCTAGAAAAAACAATACATATCTAGGGACGTGCTTTTTAATACACAATTTTTATTAGGTGTGAAACTGTCTGTAACATTCAGGGTCTTTTAAGAGTTACAAATATTGAATTATAAATGAAAACCATTTTAATAAAAAATCATTTAATTAGTTTAAAATAATAATAAACAATAATCTCTGCTAAATAAATAAAATATATTTATATAAATAAATAAACTATATTTATATAAATAAATAAACTATATTTATATAAATAAATTACTTCAGTTTTGTCATATTCTACCTGCTTCTGTAAATAGATACATCTACAGAATTACTTTTACATATCTGTATTTAAAAGAAACAGATTTACCATTTACTGGTATTTGTTTTTTATTTTAAGGCCCTGGATCTAGTGTCTTAAAATTGTTAAATGCTTAAAAAATCGAGGAGTAAACCACTGAGATATTTTGGTGTAGAAGCAGATGGAATTATGTGGAATTGGGGAAAGTAAAGTGGAGTTGTGATGGAATTGTTCTGCAATTGTGTTTAATTATATGTAATTGTAATACTAATTTTACCTCGTTTTTTTGCATTTCTTGAAAGTGAAAGCCCTTTCTAAAATTAAAGTGAAAGAGTCATAGAATTGTGATGGAATTTTGGTGGAATTATATGAAAAAGTGGAATTGTGGTGTACACATTTTTTATCATTGGTTTAACCCTCGTAAAAAAATAAATTAGTATGGTCATATTAGATTTAAAAAAAACACGATACCATTCGATGGACTCGGCTGCACGCACCAAAAAACATGACCCATGTGCAGTTACCTCGCGCGTTCCATTTAAGGCTTGAAGTGCAAGCGAGAGTGGGGAACGAGCGACAAAGAGAGCACAATCTCCGCGTCGTTCGACATTTGTTTCTCTCCTACTTGAGTGAGCGTGTAGTGAAAAGTGAATGTGGTGTCAATTGTTTATAGCAACGATAATTGCGGCGATAAAGGTAATGATTCTTACGACGTTGTCACGTTTAACTATCATCAGTAAACCGACTTTGCAGACAACCGATTTTTTTAATGCGTTCAAATTTTTGAAACAAAAAATATACAAATTTATTTTCTTTATGATATAAGCATAGAGTAAGGAAATTATAAGAGTTATCATGGAATAGCCGATTTAAGGACAGGTCATGCGAAAACTCCCAATATAATTTTATTCGTTTTTTGTTGAAATACCGCCAGTTAGTCATTTCAGTAAGCTTACGTGTCTCCCCACCGCTGATGTTACACGAGGCGAGGCTTCGACCGACGCATTTAAAGTGTAAACTGGCAAAAATGACAAGCCTGCCGCCAGCATGCCGCAAAAGCGGTACGAAAATTTTAGCATGCCATGGTTTCTCTTATCTGTAGGTATGTTACTTTATGATATAAGTTAAATTTGCCACTTAAAATTTGGAATAAAAAATAATAATATCGTCGGTGCGCGTCTCAAATCTGATATGTGACCAGAGTTGGGTCGTGTTTGAGTACTCAGTATTCTGAATAGTATTCAGAATACATTTTGCCGGTATTCGAATAGTATTCGAATACATTGGTTAGTATTTGGAATTCTGTATTCGAATACTTTTTTTGAGTATTCGAATACCGAAAAGTGTAAGAAGTATTCAAATATTGTCGGTATTCAAATACTTTCTTTTCTGGTATTTGTATTCGTATTCGAATACCGATTTTCAGAATTCGACCCAACTCTGTATGTGATATGCTTATCCTGTGGCACATATCAGGTTTGGCAATCATACTGACGGTATGTCATATATAGGAATAAAGGTAATTCTTTAATTGTTTTCAATATTAAGCTTTTACTGCAAGTCATTAATATAAAATTTATCAAGTAAAATTTTATGATTTATCAAATAACAATAAATAAATAAAATTTGTCAAAAAAAGAAAGCTGTTTAGATGTAAAGGTAACTAATATATTCTAAAAGTAATACAATTTTACTGCAAGTTACTTTGATATTTTTAACTAAACAACAAAATAAAGATTACTTTAAGCAGTGACGTTTACAGACTACAAATTATGAAGAAGCCAAAATTGTTAATTCTCCATATTTAATGACATACTTAAGTAATCAGTTAAGTTATTTCCAAAAAGTATTAACTTTGTTTTGTAAACCTGGGTAGCCAGGCCCCTAGATAGCCACAAACATATGCTAGTAGCATTAGGATAATTAAAACGACAATATCATTTATTATGAAAAAACATAAATTAATTAGAAACCTCGTTTTTTGCATGTTTTATGTTTTATTCAAGATTGATTATTTATTATTGCAGCATATACCCAAGGTTTACAAAACAATTTTTATTTTTAAAGTAATCACAAAACATAAATGTAATGAATTTTATTTACTTTACCTCCTTTGATAGTAATAAGGTATATGTAAAAGTAAAATAAAAACCCAGACTCATTACCTACGGCCCGGCCGTTATAAGGTCCTTAAAATGTGCATAAATATGATAATTTGTATATGTTATCAACAACTTGTTTTTTGAATATGACTTTTTGGCCAAGGTCACTATTGTCTAGTCACATATGAGTATAAAAATATCTTATAGGTACGTAAAATCAACTAATAATAAAATCAATTACATTCTATAAAAAAATTGCAGTAGGCTATGATGTCACATATGTCATCGTTGACAAATATTTTATCACAAATCAAGAACATTAAATTTGCTGTTAGTATTGATATTAATCGACAAGAAAGTTGCGTTGTAGAAAAAGTATAGTATGCAACTCACACAAAATATTCATTTCCCTCTTGTATAACTTACAGCACTCACCTGCGGCTTGTGCTGCTAAAGTCATACTAGTGGAAAATGAGTAACATTTCGTGCTCTACCCATAATATACTTATTGCTTTAGCAATGTAGCAACATTTTACAAAATTAAACAGGTCAAAAGGCGAGTCAAAGGGATATTTTAAAATATACATAAATAAATTACTTCCTAGTAAGAGCCTTAAGTATCTCTTGTTAAATGTAAGAGTTGTTGAGTTGAGTTGAGCACTGTTTACATTGCCTTCTTTTAAATTTATGCATGCTTTTATACTTATTTTATATCTGTCTGTCTGTTAAATAACACTAAAGATCCTGGGCTTCGTTGGCAATTTTTTACTAATTCACATGATAAAAAAGACAAAACTAAATTCGCTATAACTTATATTTTACTGTATGTCTAAATACAGTAAAAACCAGCCTGATAATAATAAGCACTAAAAGCAGGCCCTCGATTATCTATCTTTGAGTTATAAATGGTAAACTGGGAACCATACTACATGCCAGAACATACAAAATACCAAAATATAAATTTAACCTAGCTGTTTTTTTGGAACAGCTTGTATATCATTTGATCTAAACTGTTTTTCAATTTTAAATGCACCTGGAAGTGTAACAAGGGGTAACATAAACCATTTTGAATATTTTAAAGTTGCCACCATAAACATAATGTAAGGAGTAAAAGTAAAAATGCATATAAAACATGGGAAGCAGTGTGGCCAATTATAATAGCTAAAGTTACTATTCCGACCTTTTTGTCTGATTCTGAGTCTCTTGTATTGTTGCTGTGTAAAATAGCTTCGGTATTTAATGCCAAAGGAATTGCATAATACATTGTGGCCCACTCAACTCTTCCAGTTTGCACCATAAATGCAAACAACACTGATATTGGTCCAAAGATAATGAGAATAAGGACATCTCCCAGTGCAATATATTTAAATCCAATTCCTCCTGTGTAAAGAAAACTTGATGAAAGTCCTCCAAAGTAAACTAATGCCAAGTGTTCCATTTTAGCAGGTGATAAGAAAGCCATTAAAATAAAACCAATACAACCACAAAGATAAAGCAAAGCTCCTAATGACACGACTTCATCCTTTGTAAGTATGTGGTCAACAAGAATTCTGTCATCAGACTTTCTGTTATCAATACCTAAAATGAAAAGTAATTAGCTTTAAAAAAAATATATGTATTTCTCCATTATACCTTTTACATAATCAAAATATGTATTGACAACGTTTCCAGCTCCATGTACAGAAACCACAGTAAAAATAGTAAAAACCAATGTTACATAATTAAAGTCTGTAGCACCAGGGTACTTGTAGGCAATAGTAGATCCCAATAATGTTGGCATGAGACTGGCACTTAAGGACCATGGGCGTAGGGCTAACACATAACTCGATAATTTCATAAGGCCGGACTTCGTTCTTTGTGGAACCTTAACTTCCAAATTCTTGGTTTCACCATTTGCTACCGCCTCCTTTTTTGAATGGGGTTCATGTTGTTCTACTGGCATACTTAAATTATGAGATAATAGAACTTGCAATATTATTAAACGACCTAACGTTTATAGTATTCTAACTAACTATTTTAAAAAGTTCTTTTATTAATTTATGAAATGTAAAGATCCCTTTTTTGTTTATTTAAAAACATGAAAAAAATTGGTTTTTCTCTAACATAACCTAAAAATATTGAACTGTCAAGTCAGTTTTCTTTACTGCGTTCTTAAATTCTTGATTTGCTCTTTTATCGTTCCTATATTAATAACCTCAGGCACCTCCGGCACCTCATACACCTCCTAATACTGTTAAGAAAATTTGAGGGCATATTCTACTATTAAAAATATAAAAAAGTTAATAAAGGGTAATTCAAATTAAGCTTCCTCATTAAAAGTATTAAAAAAGTGAATAAAAAATTATGAAAAAGTATTTATTTTCCCTTTGAGAGTAGTTCTTTACAATTATGCATAAATTAATAAAAGCGTGTTAATAAATATGATATTAAGGCGTCCGTGGCTCTTGTGGCATGACGTCCGTTTTCAGAAAATTTCTACTACTACGTGGCACAATCAGGTCTTATGTTAGTAATTTTGAGTCTGATCACCTGTTTCAGGTCCGCAATGGTGTTTGGGTTATTTTCGTAGACTTTGCTCATGAGATACCTACCGACAAGCGGCAATTGAAGGGATATTTCTAACAAAAAACCGGTACTCCACTGTTACACACTCACACACGTGTGTAAAATTTTTATATATATATATATTTTTAATTAAGCATTAAGCAAATAAAAATACAGCTTTTATGTTTCTTAATTTTTTTTCGCATCTTGTGTGGTTTAGAAGAAAGAAAAGAGGTAAAATCTATTTAATAGCAATTTTTAGACCATAATAAAAGCATTGCGGAAAAATTAGGTTTTACAGTTTTTTACTATGAAATAGCAATTACGTTGCAACAACAATAAATACTTATTTAAGTAGGTTTTATATTCGGTCTAACATTTGTTAAATAGGTGTTTTTTAGTTTGTGTAACACCCATATTTATATAAACATTTCTTAATATTTTCTGATGTGGAATCTGTTCTTTAAATTTCTTTAAAAACACTCTGAAACACCCTGTATAATTAGTGGGTACTTAAATTTGAGAATATAGTATTTGAATAGTTCTTGCAACACGTCGCCGTCGTCGCAAGCCCACTTTTACGTTTCATAGCGAAAACCATTGGGTAAAAAGTTCCATGAGTTGTTTTCATAGTAAAAATAGAACTTTTGGAAGGTATTTCCTAATAAAAATATAAGTTGTTAATCTTTGTTGTTGTTCTTTTACAAAATCATCGGGTTTGTTCTTAGTTCTGATTAGCTTGAAAATTTTAGGCCGTATAACTGAACAAAAGAAGTTAATTGGTTCATTCATTTGAAATGGGCTAAGGGCGAATTGCAGAAGATATGATTTATAGCAAGCTTAAATTTGTCTGGTTCGCGCAGTGACGTCATGTGGTGACAAATTTTTATTTACGCAACAGTAATACATATCTTTCGACGGTGATGTTGGATTCTAACACTGTTAAATTTATTTTTAGTTGGTATATTATAGAGATTAGTTATTTCTTTTTCTTTATAGATTAAAGTCGTTAATGTGTACATCTAATTTCTCGTTTCTGTTTAAAATAAAACTTTTTGTTGAATGTTAAATTATATTTACATTCTTAGGAGAAAAATGTTTACCGACTGTTGGATGAAACATTTATCAAACTATCAGTCTATTAACTATCATACAATAAATAAATATTAGGAAAAAACTGCAGGAAAGTATAAAAAAATTATTCCCCATAAAAAGTTCTGCAAACCTAAAATGCAAGCAACAATTATGAATTTTTTGAGTGGTATACGAGGTATCTCAAAAAATATGAATTTTCTTTAGGAGAAAAGTACTGTTATTTTTGACAATATTGAAAAATATTTTAAAGAAAAAATGTTTAGTACTAAAAATATTATTCAAATATGCAAACTCGTTCATTGACAAGAAAAAACTTTTTCTTTAAATTTTTATGTTATATGTTATAACGAGTGATTCTGTTTGCTATTGAGTTGTAAAATTTACCATATTTTTTATTTTTGAATTCTTAAAAATAAAAGTTACACTAAAGAAGGCTTTCAATAATTTTATTTAAAAAATATATATACAATCAACTAAACACATAACATTATGACTACTACAATTACTTCATAGTAATTCATTGGAAATAACCATAAAATCAAATTGTAAGTCTACAGTACATACGTACACGGATGGACTTTACAATGGGACAAATGGAACAAAAAATTAAATGCTCAAGAAAATCGTGTATACAACTGCTCTTGCTTCTTAAAAAAAAGATTCACATTGAGAAGTTTGTTTTGCTTTGTAGAGGGGCTCCAAAAACTACAAAAATTTGAAAAGGGATCAAGAAAGCTGCCTTTAGTTTTAATATTTTACCAAAATGTAAAATAAAAAGTTTTTTAGATTTGAATAAGAATCCCATATCTAAAATGTAATATAAAATGAACTTAATTTTTATTTAAGCATCATATTTCTTTCGTGTTTTACACCTTTTTTACGTGATTTACCTGGTTTTACGTTTTTTATTTAAATATATGTGTACGTAAAAAATGTGTAAAACATTAATAAAAAAATATGATACTAAATAAAAATTTTGCTAATTTTATGTAAACATTCAGATAACGGATCCTCATTTAATTCTTTTTTTTATTTAAAATTTTGCTGAATTATTAAAAATAAAGTTAGTTCTGGTTAGTGAATCTTGTTTTTTTAAGAAGCAAAAGCAGTTGCCATACACAAATTTCTTGAACATTTAAATTATGGGTCCATTTTTCTTATTGTAAAGTTGTTGTATGCTACCGAATGTGGTAGTCTCCGATAGCACCAACTGTTGTAACTTTATGCCGTTACTAAACTATTTTATATGTTGAAGTTTTTTTAATAGAAAATAAAAGTATATATTTTGTTTTACTTTAAACTTTATTTAAAATTTGGGGGAAGTTATTTAAAATTATCTTAGAAAGATAGAATTGAACTTTATAAATGTAGACTAGAGAAATGTTGAATACTTCTTAACGACTAAACCCACATTTTCTGAAGACTTGCATCTTTTGGAAATCTAAAGAATATTATGTCCTTGTAACTTTTGTTTTGATTATTTGTATTATACATCGCCACTGAACAACGCATTTTGGAAACCAGATTAAACCGTTTGAAACACACAAATCTCTCAACAAATCGCACTTTCATCCACACGTTTAAACCACGTTTAACCTAAATTCTAGAGGTGTGACTGCGATCGCAGTCGCTGCTACCAATCACCGGTTATTAACAAATCATTTTGGTAGCTGCTACTTGCGACTGGCGATAGCAGTGAAAGAATCACTCTTTAATATTCGCAGTTCGCAGAGGTGGCGCTGTCCGTAACCACAACATTAAACGGCGACTGCGATCGCGGGACGGTGATTGTGATTGCGATTGCGATTCAGTGATTCTAACCTCTTTCGTTTATGTTTATGGTGATTATGCATGTTTACGTTAGTGAAACGGGATGTGAATTGGCTTATTGGCTTGCTTACCGCATGAAACTTATTTTTTTATCAATTTGATTTGGTAATAAATCTATCGCGAATGGGTTGCCTAAAAAATATGATCAAAGCTGTAAATGTTTATAAAAAAATAAAGAAATTTGATATACATCGTGTAATGTCCGTTTTTTCCTACATTTACTTATATGCTAATGCAAATTAATAATTAAATTATATGTATATTAAATGACAGAGTGTATTTTAAAATGATATATTTTTTCTTCATTCAATTTTAACAAGGTTACCTATGACTTTATTTATAAAAATTTAGCATGTTCCCGTAAAGAGTGATAATATCACAGTTTTCAGTAGCAGCTACTTTTAGATAGCAGTAGCAGCGATCACCGATATCAAAAAATCACTGTTAAGCCCACCGCTACTAAATTCGTCACCAGATGACGTAGCAAAAGCACAGCGAAGCTCCGCCCACCTGCGCAAGATCATATCTTCTTATTTCTGTTTCTGTGTATCCTGAGGTAACCAACTTTGATCTTAACCTTGTACCTTAACCGTGTGACAAATCTTTGTTTTTGTTTGGGTAGTGACTAGGGGCACGTTGATGTGCCGCGATTATACTTCTACCGGGCACGTGTATGACGTCACTCATACAACGTGTTCCAGGCACGCGATATTTTTGATGCTTTTTGTTATTTGTGGTTAGGTAGTCACTTCGAGCATATTTCTTCAACTTCGAAATGGTGACAATTTTAAATTGACAAGTTTGGTACTTTGGCAGGCTATAAAATCTAAACTACAGTAAAAAGCACAGGGATGTGTAATTGGATTGGTTTGAAAGGCTACAGACGGTCATGCAAAACTGTCACCTTTGGGGGATGAGGTGTCATGGTTAGTTCTGGTTAGGTAAATCATTTTTGTTTTAATACCTTAATAAAGCAAATTAAAAAAAAAAGATTTAACTAACCAGAACTTACCATTACCCCCAATGACACTGAATGACAGTTTTGCATAACCGTGTGAAGGGTTCAAACCAATCAAATTACACGTCAGGTAAATCATTTTTGTTTTAATACCTTAATAAAGCAAATTAAAAAAAAAGATTTAACTAACCAGAACTTACCATTACCCCCAATGACACTGAATGACAGTTTTGCATAACCGTGTGAAGGGTTCAAACCAATCAAATTACACGTCCCTGTGCTTTTTACTGTAGTCTATAAAATCTAGATCAGATCAGGGGAAATGGTTTGCACTATCCTGTTCAAAAGCTATTAGACGGTACTTACTACTACTACTACTAGCGGTGGTCCTGAAATTGGTACTCATTGGTACTATTATTTTGAGTACCAACTATTGCAAGTACCATCTGCTAGGTCTGCGGGCACGGTCTGGGAAATATAATAAGATAGATAGTGCAACATTTGTCCTCATTTCTCAGGCTCTAGGTTTTAAAGCTTGTCAAAAGTGCCAAACTAATCAATTTTTAATTGTTAATATTTTGAAAACAGCTGATGAGGGGTATAGGATATTTTACTTGAAAAATATCTAAAATTTTCCGTAGAAAACAAAAATGGGATATGATGTGTTCCATTTAAAAATCTGCTTGTCATGAAATATCAAGTTCAATATTGTCTTTTGTCTGTTTTGCTACATAATTCTGATGATTAGCATAAAACGAGACAACTGAATTTACATTTAATTACACTTACCTTCTAACTGCAACCTGAGAAGATACCGATGGATCGAAATCTATGAGAAAACCATGTTTATACAATATACTTTAATTTTTGAAGCAATAAATCTTTGTTTAAATCTGTTTTCCAGTTTTAATCTTTTATGTTTTATGATTCATACAGGGTGTCCCGAAATTACGCGTCAGGGTTTCTGTGGGCGATTCTGCACGAAAAATTAATGCAACAAACTTCTATAAATTCTTTTCAAAAACTAAATATTAACGGATATACAGAATGTTGAAGAAAAAAATTTTTTGTTATTATTTCCAAAAACTTTTTTTCTAGTGTTAGTATACTGTATTTCGCCAAATTTTGCATATATACTCACTATCACTAGTGACTCTTTTTATTTGCCCTATTAATTTGATGCCAATAGTCAATGCCAAAGGGCCTAAACTGTCCTTCACCTTAGAAAAATGCCTTAGAATTTTTTTGTTTCAATCATTTTATAAATTTGGATATAAAATTAATAACATTCTGTATCTTCGTTAATTTTGAGTTTTCAAAAAAATGTATAGAGTTTGTTTCATTAATTTTTCGTGCAGAATCGCCCACCAAACTCCTGACGCATAATTTCTGGACACCCTGTATTGTTCATATTCTTTGAGATCATTTTTGAGGATTTTACTTTAAATTTAAATGTGTAGAAAAAAATCTTATATTTAATCAATTATTTTATTTTTTTATTTTATTTTAATTTATTGGTGTCAATAATACAAAGTATTTTACACAGGTCAATAGTATAAACAGTATAAAATTATAAAATATAACATTTCAATATCAAGACAAATTATCAACTTACAATAACAAAAAGACAAATTACATTTAAAATATTAAAAACCTTAAAAACAAATAACGCTATGGTCATTTCTTTCCTAGAAATACATTTACAGTTTACACATTAAAAATTCGTCAACACTATAAAAAGCTCCCTCCAGCAATATAGTTTTTACCTTGTACTTAAACTTTTTTATATCCTTTACATCTTTAAGATCTCCTGGGAGCTTATTATAGAGTTTGACTGCCAGACATCCAGGGCCATCTCGACACCTCTCAAGACGACGATATACGGGTATTAGATTACTTTTGTTTCTGGTCTCATGTTCATGGAGATCACCATGCAGTTTATAGCCATCTATGTTATTTTTTAAGTAGATTAAATTTTCCAAGATGTAAGAAGATGGGAAAGTAAGAATTTTATAAGATTTAAAAGCTAGTCTGCAGTCATCCCTATATCCTAGTCCGGCCAAAGTTCTGATAGCCTTTCTCTGTAAACCAAAGATCCTACTCGCACCCGGTGCATGCCCCCATACAAGTACTGCATAGGTCATTACCGAGTGAAACAGCGCAAAGTAAGCACTCCTTAGAACAGGGCCCGATACACTCTCTGAAAGCCTTCTTAGCGCAAACAAGCCACTTCCCAGTCTCATTGCTACATGATCTATGTGCGGACACCACCCTAACTTTGGATCCAGATGGACTCCAAGAAACTTTACTGATTCAATGTCTTTGTTTAATGACTTCGTGTCCCTTAGTGAGAATACCATCATGTTTGTCTTATCTTTATTAAGAAGCAGCTCGTTTGCACCAAACCAGCCCTCTACCCTCGACTGCGCACCGCACAACTCTCGAACTGCCCGATCCAGACCGCAACTAGCTATGGACAAAGTGGTGTCATCAGCAAATAAGGTGAAACCTGCAATGGCTTCCCCAGTGGTAGATCATTTATATATACTAGGAACAAAATCGGTCCCAATATTGATCCCTGGGGTACCCCCACCTCAATCCCAGCCTCCGAAGACACCACCCCCCAATTTTCACTACCTGCACTCTTTTTTCGAGATATGACTCTATTAGTTTAATACTTGATGCATCAAAGTTATAATAATGCAGTTTCTCCACAAGAAGTTTGTGCGACACGCAGTCAAACGCTTTGCTAAGGTCACAAAAAAGAACCGCATTAAATTCCCTGTCTTCAAAAGACGTGATGATACCATTAATTAAGTTTAGAATTGCCATCACTGTATCTCGGTCTTTACGGAAACCGAATTGGCATTTTGAGAAATATGCACTCTCCTCAAAAAATCGCACGATTTGTACAGCCATTGCTTTTTCCACTATTTTAGAAATAATCGGCAACAATGAAATTGGCCGATAATTAGAAGGTTGGTTTTTGTCTCCTTTTTTGTAGATTGGCAAAACAACAGCCCTCTTTAAGATGTCAGGGAATTTACTAAGATTTAAGCAGCTATTTATTAATTTTGTTAAGGGAATTATTATTAGATTTTTTATTGTTTTAATTATTTTTACATTTAGTCCAAAAATATCACAGCTTGGTTTGTTCTTTAAATTATCAATAATATCTCTTATTTGATTAAAGCTAACTTTGAGAAATTTGAAAGAATGACCTGAAGAATTTAGGTTTTTTACATTATTCAGAGGATTTATGTTACTTTTTGGGATTTTTTAACTATGTCTTTTGCAATTGTACTAAAATACTTATTAAATTCATTTGCACTAATTGAAGTATCATTAGTACTTTTTGGAGATTTGTTAGTGTTTTTGTTTATTATTTTCCACATTGTTTTGTTGGGATTCTTAGATGAAGAAATTAGTTTATCATTTGCTTCTCTTTTGCTTTTTTAATGGCCTTTTTATATTCATTTTTATAGCTTTTAAAGTATTGGATAAAGGGTTCACATTCATGACGCTTCCTCAAATCACTCAAAAAACTCAATCGTTCTCTCATTCGTCTTAGGTTATCATTATACCACTCAGTACCCCCAGTTGGTCTGTTCTCTCAATGTATGTCTTAAGCGGAAAAGCCCTCTCATAGCATTTCTGCAATGTCTCAACAAAGATATTAAATTTTTCATTGATATCAAGTTCAGAATTGCTTACAAATTCAAAGGATTCACATTCTATGAGACCATATAGGGTATGCAGACCAGCCTGTGTTATGGGCCGATAAGTTTTACTATAAAGCTGATTTGGCAACTTAATAGGTACCGTTACTTTTAAAAATTGTGCCTTATGATCAGAGAGATCAGGGTCACAAAGACTAGATTCAAAGGTTTTTTCAGAAAAGTTTAAAAACATGTTATCCAAACAGGAGTCCCTCTAGTGGGTTCAAAATTTGTCTTTGTAAACCCATTACTCAAAAAAATATCTTCAAGACGTACCTTGTTACTTTGATTCAATTCAAAAATTATAAAAATTAGTAGTATATCTAGTTTTGTTTGTTTTAATTAAAATAATCAAATTTGTATATTAACTTCAGAAGTGAATGAGACACTGAGCAAATTATTTTTGTTAGGTAGGTAAACCTACAAGTATAAAATTAATTTTATCATACTATGTTTAAAATAAGATTTATATTTATTTATTTATAATATAATAGCTTTGCTTCTGGTGTCATGAATAATAAAACATTGCTTGCTGATCGCTGCTAATCAACAGGCACCTATCATAGATCTAATGGCAGCAGGCACCTTCGCGCTCATACTGACGCGGTCAGGCATGACGTCATACACGTGCCTGGTAAAAATATAATCGGGGCACATCAACCGTGTCCCCAGTCACTACCAAATAATTAATGGCACGCTCAGTAGTGACGTCATACACGTGCCCGGTAAAAAATAATCGCGGCACATCCGTGAACGTGCCCCTAGAACTAACCTTTTGTATTTTGTGTGCCCCTAGTCAGAACTAACCCGTGACTAACCCTTTATATTTTCTTTGCTAGTCACTTCGTTTATTTAATAAATTCTGCTTTTTGGGGTAACAAATAGTAATGATTCACATACGGTACTGTATAATTCAGCAAACAAAATCGTTCTGTACAATTAAGAAAGCTGCTAGGCAAGTTGTGGCATTAAAAAAGTTCTTCCTGAAAAACCTTTCAAGTCGAAAATAGATCCTCAAAAACTTCCTCAAAAACCAAAATTGATGCTGATACAATAGCTCTTTTAGAAAGATTGTCTTTAGTCGATTGTGCGAATAAGAAAGGAATTGAAACACTAGAAGCAGCTATAGAATTTGCTGACCAAATTCAACAAGTCGATACAACTGGGGTTGAACCATTAATAACAGTTTTGGAGGACATGTAAGTTAAAAATGGTATTAAGATTTGTAAATGTGGATATGTATTTGTTTGTTCACTCATACCATGTACTGTAACCTTCCTTGACATTTTCTTTAGCCTTATTATCATTTAATATATTAAGGTTTTAATTCTTTAGTTGATAAAAACTGTCCATTTGGCAATAAACTTTACCGTAAACTTCTAATGTCTGTAACTAAAGTCCATTTAAAGGCTTTATTCATGATACTTTAAGAACTAAGTTGGTAAAGTAAAAGAGAAAAATATTGTATACTTAAATTAAGTAATCCACTAATAAACATATGAGTATTGAGTATGTAATGTTCCAGACCTTTACAATTACGAGAGGATAAAGTTATTGAAGGGAACTGTAGACAAGATATTCTTAGAAACGCAAGTCTTTTAGAGGAAGAATATTTTGTCGCACCACCTGGTAATATTCCTTTGGAAGCTAGAGAAGATTTATTATTTGAAAACGAAGCTACAAACTCCTCTGACAAAAAGTAGTACAATATGTTTAATTCTATAATTAGTTTATGTGAAAAACATGGATTTTTGAGAAAAATATTTTTTCCAAAAATGAAAATTGAACAACTCAAGCTGGGTCCAACAGGCAGTTTGTTATTGCATAACTTAAAAAATGAATGGTTTTATAACATAGTTATTAATAAGGAGACAAGTGTATTTTCTTCAAATAATGATAGTTTTGATAAAACTTTTGAGTTTGCTAAGAAGATGTGTATGGAAAGATTACCTTTTGGTATAGCTGAAGTGATAAACAATAAAAGAATTAGTTCAACAGATGAACTTATAAGCTATTATAGTGAAAGGATGAAGGAAAAAGATATCTCATTTGAAAAACTTTTTGCTAATGAAGATAGAATCACATTAAAATGCACTATTTTTACTCCAAGTAAGGATGCTGTTCAGTTTTTTCACCAGTGGCAAAGACAGCAAAGAATATGGTGGAGAAAGGTAATACAGGAATATTACAGTTTACATTAATCATCTATAGGTGTTTATTTGTTTACAGTGTGTCTATGCCAGTTGGTGTCATATGGGAATATGTTTTATTATTAATTAAAAAAAAAAAATTAGTCTTTACAAAAAGTTCTGCATTTTTTTTCGCCCCGTTCCGGGTCTTCCCACCTAGATCCGACTATCGCCCCCTAGGTGGTGCACTGCGGCTTTAGAAGCTTATTTTGCCTTGACCCCTACTTCTTCCTATTCACACACCATTCATTCCATAACTTGTATGGTTGCTGCTCGGTCCGTTTGTTTACCCGAGCAGAAAACCGCGTGCCCATTCAAGTTATGGCCGCGCTTCTCAACGTTTAACTTCAGTAATCGACGAGGTCGACTCCACCAGAGCCGCAACAAGCACGGTTGTATCAGTCATCTATAGGTTTAGCCAAAAATGCAATTTTAGCTTCAGAGTAAGGCAACTTTATTTTTGCTAATATCAAAAAAAAAAAAAAAATACTTTTTTCCTAAAATTACAAATAAAAGTTTGTCCAGATTAACAACATTGTACCATATTTTACTATAATTTTTACTATAATTAATATATACTATAATTAATATACATTTTTTAGTTTTCTCCTAATCCAGGGCGCTATACCTTGACAGATATTAGGACTGATGCAGATAATATTCAGAGTGTTCAAATAATGGCAAAATATCCATGGAACTCTCAAGCAGTAGAAACTATAACATTGTATCCAACTTCAAAATTTATTAGTTCAGAAGAAAAGGTAACAATAACTGTTGCAATACTGTACACTTTTATTTTTCTTTACTTGGCATACTTTTCAGAATCATCTACCAATAATTAAATTGGTGTTAAAATTACTTAGATTTCCTCTTGAGCTTGTAAGTTAAAGTTGTTTTTAATAAATTTGTGGTAATTTTAGTTTAAAGAAGGAAAGAAGATTGTCCAGCCTTATAGTATAGTAAGTGAGATAGAAATGACAACCATGTTTATAAACACCCTGTGTGATGCTTATGATGAACCAGAATACAAAGGAAATAAACGGACATTATTACGTTTTCATAGAAAATTAGCACCATATAAGATTAGTTTTGCAGTTGCTGGGGTAGGTGAGTATAGGGAATTCTAATTAAGTAGCAGCAGTGTTGGAATTCGGTCAATTAGCTTATAAAAATGGGTATTCAGATCAAAAGTGTCGAAAATATTTGCATATTTACAGAAATATACCATTTTGGGTTTGCGTCTCGGCTAGAAGCAAGCACTTTTGAAAACAAGAAACATTAAATTTCAGACAACATATTAGACATCATTGTCTAAAAACCTAAATAAAACAAAGAGTAGTTACCAGCTAACGTCTCCGCGTAATTTTGTATAAAGTGACAAAACGTAAGTTCTTGAATATTTACACCTAAACTGCACACATAACAAATCCGACTATGCACGTTTTGCTTCATGGCAGAATTGTTTAGGGAATATATGATGACAACCACCAAAACACTTAGCACAAATTGTAGACTAATTCTTCTTGTATTTTTTATTGCATTTATTCAATAAATTATAAAAATTATTTAAAAACACGATAATAACTGCCACAACAACAAGAAAAACTTGACCATCAATTGTCATGGACTCTTATACTAGTTCAAATTATGCCGATGAGGGCTTTTTAACAATGTATATTTATTTATTTATACAAATAAGATGCCACCAGGCCTAAGGCCCACTAGCTACATCCACAAAATAATATAAAAGTGTACAGATATTATGTCTACTTAGTATAGTTAATTATAATATTACTATTAAAACTTATACAATAAGAAATGTGAAATTATTATAAATTAGTTTGCCTTATTCTCTATTTAAATGTGTCCAGTGAGCAGCAAAAGGTATCAACATTTTAAAACTTATCATTATAAACCCTTATTATACGATTTAAAGGGGAATGTTTACCTAAATTGGTTCTATAAAAACAGCTTGCAAACAAATTCATATTTTGAGATTACGAGGAGGCACAGCAAAATAAATTCCGGAGAGTAAGTCTGGGGCATCAATATTATTGTTAATTATTTTATAAAGAAAAAATGCATCTGAGTGAATTCGGCGTGTTTCTAGTGAGAATAGATTAAAAGTTTGCCTTTTGCGTAAAGATTATATAGGCCATTTGCTTTATAGTCTAAAAACTTAAAAATCGGTTTTGAATCTTTTCCAATCTGCTTCCATAAATACCATACTGTGGGGACCATATAATACTTGCAAAATTTACTTAACTGTACACAAAAGCAAAATACAAAATCTTTAAAAAATTAATATATGTTTACAGGTCCCCACAACAAAGCCTAACATTTGATTACATTTTGCAGCTACATAATTAATATGATTACTAAAGGTCATCTTCCTATTATAAATTACACCTAAATCCTTAACGTGATCTAGGTACTTGCTTTATTAGAATTCCATCAAGACTGTAGTTATGCAAAAATATATTAATATATCTAGTAAAAGTTATATAAGAACATTTATTCGGATTTAAACACAGTTTATTTGCTTTATAGTATTGAGAGAACCTATTTAAATTATTTTGAATAGAAAAGCAGTCACACTTCTAACGCAGGTAAAAATTTTCATATCATCGGCATAAAGTAAGAAATTACAGAATTGAAAACATTTCTTTACATCGTTAATATATATTAAAAATAACAACGGCCCCAAATGTGAGCCTTGAGGCACTCCAGAAGTAACGATATAAGGTAGAAACTTAAAACCATTTACTGTGATGATATTACTTCTATTACTTATGTAGGAGGCCAACCATTTCAGAAGGGCTCCATGTACACCAATGTCAGCAAGTTTCATTATTAATATATTATGGTCAATTTTGTCAAGAGCCTTGCTGAAATCGGTGTACACGGAATCCATCTGAATTTGACAGTCCATAGAGGAAACAATGCCAAGTTTGATTACACGGATCTTTTAAGAAAAAAGCCATGATGTTCCAAAATTTTTAAAGGTTTTACTGAGTTTAGCATAATGCAATGGACCATAAACTCAAGAACTTTACTAAAAATATTTTGTTTGCTGATAGGTCTGTACCTAGTAACATTATTCTTTTCTCCTGATTTGTAAATCAGAATGACATTTTTTAGGAAATTCGCATTGTTCGAATGATTAATTAAAAATAATGAAAAGTGGCACATGCAAAGAAGAAGCATTTTTCACAAACAATGATGGAATCCCGTCACTCCCACCTCACTTATTCTCATCTAAATCATTTAAAACATTGAATACATCATTAGGAGTTAATTAAATATGGGAAAGGAAAGATACTTCGTCTCTCCTAGTATAAAATGAAAATTCCTGACTGTAATGCTGAGAGACGCTTTAGAAAAATTGAGAAAATAAATTACAAACGTTGGAGCCCTCAGCCTGCGTATTATTAACGTTCATTAAGTTCTGAATACTCTTACATCGTTTCTCCATAGAAGCATATTGAAAAAATTTTTTGGAGTTATTTTGAATATTAGATTCAATTGATTTTACATAGGTAATATAATCAAGTCTTATCATTTTTTTACTTTTGCGTATTATCTAAAATTGTTATCACTGTTTGCTGCCTTAAGTAAATAGGAAAGTTGTTATTAGTTTTTTTGGAATAAAGTTATTTATTGCATTACAAATAATTTCATAAAGTCTGTCCACATAAAATTTACATTTTTATATTAAGGACTGCATTCCAGTCTATACTGTCAAAATATTCATTGATGTTTCTATAGTTACCTTGTTTAAAGTTGTTTACAAATGTTGTAGAAATATTTGATTTTAGCATTTAGCATTGCACTATGGTGAAAATTCCACACCACTGTTTTTTGACCAATTAAATGTGTAGTTTTGGTTGCATTACCATGACAACACAAGTATTTATCAGAAATTTTTTTCTCCTGCCTGGGGTACCCTGGAGCGAATTATAGTGGAATTTTTTTGACATAATCATTGAATTTGTTTTAACGTCATGTCTATCATTCACATACCTACATAATTAAAGAAAATGTTATTTTGTACCAGTTGTAGTATTTCAGACATAACATAATATAAAATAATGTAAGGTTTTAAGACCCTAAATGACAATTTTATACAACTACAGTCAGTAAAATAATATCATAAGACTGAAGTACTAGACATAAGTGAAGAGCAAGCAAAAGCAAGGTATAGGTCTAAAAAAATTAAAATAAACTACTTTTACCAACTGTAGTAATATAAATTATATATAATATAAAAGAATAAACAATAATAAGCTCTAAAATTACATATATATTTGCAACTACAATTGGTAAAATGGAAAATATTTATTTTATAGTAAAATTTTAAAGCTCGTGTCAAAGTTACAAATATTAATTTAAAAGAATATTATTTAACTCAAACTTGGTGTGAAATTTTCTTACCGAATACCACACGTGCCTAAATTATTCCGGGAAATTTACCACTAGTGGTATTACAAATGATAATCTACAGGTACTAAAGAATGCTCAGAACAAACTAAGTTTTTAATAAGGATATCATTACAAAGTATTAAATCAAGTGTCCGATTATTACAGTTTTTAAGGCCATTAAATTGGAAAAAATCAAAGAGGCTAAGCATAATATCATTAAATAAGTTAAATTTAAAATTAAGACTATCTGGGAGAAAATAGAAAAAATTACTTTTTGGTTCCATTCGACATTGGAAAAATTAAAATCTCCACAAATTAAAATCTTATCATTTGATATTTTATCAAAGAGACTATAAAGTTTATCAATAAAACACATCAAAGCAGGGTCATTACCTGGCGAAATATAAACGCAGCATAAGAAAATTTTACCTCCATCCTTGGTATAAAGTGTGACCCATAAATTTTCAGCATCGCTTTCTCATTTGGGATGATGTATTGCTTGAAAACCTTCCTGAATAGCTATTAGTGATCCGCCACCATCACTTTTATTACTAGCAGAATTTTCACGGGGTTACTAAGAAAGTTATCAGTTGTTACATGTCACTCTATACACATTTATCCAAATCAAAAGGTTCATGGGCAAGTAAAGAAACAACAAAGTGGGACCAATGCGTCTTCATGTTTACATGACGGCATTCTATGTTTAATCTTTATCAGTTAGTGTTCTACATGAATTAGACTATTTTCTTTCCATACATTGTGTTTGAACCTTCTGGTTTGGCTGAATGTGTATGTCAGCAATTTAATATTGGTATCGGCTAATATAGTTATAGTATAATTTCAAACAACTGTACAAATTGATAAGTATGATACTTATAAAATACCAACTTAAGAAAATGAACGCCCTGTATCTCAGAAGACAAGCAAACTCGGACATAGGTTCATAGGACCAATTTTTCACAAAAACATGTGGAATTACTTTTCAAAGTCCCATATCATAATTTGGAAACACCTTGTATTTTAGGCTCTGCTGTCTTGTCAGAATTAAATGACCTTGCGCTGTATTTGACTAAACAACTAAGGACCAATCATGTGTCAACATTATTATTACCAAGCAGTTCAAAGCTGACTTTGGATGCCCAGTGGAAACAGTATGATGAATTAGGAATTCCATATAATGTTTTACTTAATGAAGGAACTCTCAGAGATGGCATTGCACAATTGAGAAGTCGAGATACAACATTAAAGGTTGGTATTTAAGAGTATTATATTAACTTGTGGTGAAAAATTATTCTTAGGCCTGAAAACATCTTTGATTTGGATTCCTTACTAACTTCAAAAAAATTCTATTGTAATATAATTAACTTTAGTTTTTCTTACAGGAACAAGTTCATGTAACAGATCTGGTGACCTATGTCGAGCAACTATTTAAGAATTATTAAAATTATTAATTTTTCTAATGTCAGTTAAAAATACATACATGTATGTGTAGAAAACGTTAACAGAATTCCTTTAAAAAGAACATAATAAAACAAATGTAAATCTAGTAAACTGCCTACAAACAATTATAATACCGCGACAGAATAAAAACTATGTCTGAGTAAAATCTGTTTAACGTTAAAAAAAGCTACATAGGCAATGTGTGCAAACCAGATGGTCTAACGCGCTTACAGGCAGAGATTAGACAAAGAATGCCAGCAAGTAAACAAGATGACAGATCGGTCCCGCTTTGTTGTAGCTTTACTGGCCTATATACCTTTTAATTTGGCTGAACGTGTATAGTACGTATGAAATGTAAAATATTAAATTCTTTATAAAATAAAAAGCGTGTTAAAAATGTTTTTTTAATAAAAAAAATAGTGATAAAAGTATTCATTCATGCTCTTTTAATAAATCATCATCTTTCGTACAAAAAAATATATCATCTGGGCTACGTTTTTGTGTGTATTTTATTTTAAAACAACTTAAACTCAAATATCTTCAGAACGGTTGCCCAGAGCGACTCCTTTAAACTTTACCATTTTCGTGTAGTATCCATAGGAGAGTAATTGTTTTACTTAGATGTTACAAATTGGGAAGCACCAACGGGAAGCAGTAAAAGTGCCGATATTTTCGAGATATTCAAAGTACTGTAGGTAATGAGAAATTAACATCGGATCTGAATAGCTCATGTCAAAAGACTAATAACTACCGTATTTTACAATATTTAAAACGTAGTATCTGAAACCATCAAGATAAATTAAAATTATTTTTTATTACTTTTGAAAATAGGTATGTTTGGTTAAATCCTAATCTTTTGACAAAAGGAACCTGTGGTTTCTCTGTACCCTTAATTGGTTAAACGTTTATGAGTTTAGAGTAGATTTTAATTTTGAACATTTGGTAGGTTAACTAATATTTGTTGCCTGGTGAAATCATACGGCATTTAAATATCCAAATGACCGTTGGGTAATTAAATTTAAAACGCTAATAGTTCAGGGGTCACGATTGGGACTCAAAATTATTCTTTATATCATTGCGTCAATACCACTATTTACCGGCTCCTAAGAGGTCATTCTCCTGGCCTAAAACTGGGAATTTCAGCTGGCCAAAAAACTTGTCGAGTACAGAATGAGTTCTAGAACTTAGAAATACATAGCCACTCTCCGTCGAGCGGGACATAGGGAATCCCATGTAAATTTTGAAGTAGTCAAATATTGGCTCCCTAATTATTTTAGAAAAAAAATGCTATTAGGACTTATTGAAGAGCACAGTAAGTTCCACCCAAAATGAAAATTTGAGCATTTTTCAACCAACCAGTAAAGAGTAAACTGCTTAATACTTCTGCAACGTAGTATCTCATTATGCACCCTGTACTCTAGAAATCAACAATAAAAACACCATATCGATTTATTAGTGAGCAATTTAGATCATTAATTTATAATGTCATTGCCAAAACTGAACAATTTTATACGGGAATTTCAAAAGAATCCTCGCATTTCATTTTTAGTTTCACAGCTAATTCCAACATATGCACTCACAGTTACGCAAGACAATAAAACAAATTTTTCTATATTTAGAAGTCAATTTATGACAAAAATATCAGGATTTAATCAAATGCTCAAATATTCCTCCATTAACTGCCAGACAATAACCCAAACGATTATAAAACTCATTTCTTACGTTGGCTAGTTGGTACATCGATATTCTGGCACATTCAGCGGAAATAGCATTCCTTAGCTGGACTAAATTTTCATATTTTTATTGGTAGCTTAGTTTTTAAATGTCCCCATAGAAAAATCGTTTGGCGAAAGATCACGTCGATTTTCTTCACATTTGCAATTATTGATTACTGTGCCTGTAGTTTCAAATTTTTATCGTCCGTTCTATTGTCGATTTACTTAGTATTGGCCTATTGGGAAAATAGGCTGCAAACATGTCCGCTACTCTTCGATAACTATTTCCCTGGTAAAACCATTTTATAATAGTGATTTTTTCTTGATTTAAGTAGTTCATTATTTAAGAATGATGTGACATTGATCTGACAACTTGAGAGTAAGAGGTTAAATAATTTTTCTAGTATTTTATTATAAACTTCTAATAATACAAGGCGGGTAAGAAGATAGGAGATTCGTAACTTATTTTAGCATTTATCTCTTAGCTCGCGGACTGAGAAGAGCTGAAATTTGTACACTGGGTACAACTTTTCGTGCTCTTTAAAAAATCCTAATTATATTTTCTTCTAAAATAATTAGGGGAGCCAATATTGGACCACTTCAAAATTTATATGGGATTCCCTATGTCCTGCTCGACGGAGTGATTCTTATGTATAAACTTTCATTTTTTTGTGGGGCTGTGTAATTATACGTTAATAATATTTAAAAATGCTAATAAAATGTTTTAGTTCAAGGCTTTTTAAAGGTTCCATGTTTACTAATATCTGCCATAAAGTTTTTAGTGTAAAAGGTATAGGTGGAAGAAGCGTTATTAGGAAAGAGTTCTTTTTAGCCAATAAAAAAAATTGTGCTATTCATAATTTAATAATTAATATAAATACAAAGATTTAAAATGCTTTCTAAATTAAGCATTGTTTCATTTATCACAAAAGTATTTTTCTCAAACCGTGCCAGAATTTAAATTGACTAGTTCTTCTGATATTTTCCATAATTGTTCTGGGCACATTAGAATTTCGAACATTAAAATATATCGTCTCACTGGATGACACTCATGAAAATGTTGCCCCGAAAGGTGTTCTATTCCTTTTGCAACACTGCAGTAGATTGTTGTCTGAGCACCTTCAAACGAGTCCTAAAAATATATAAAAAAAATAAACACGTTCTGCAAGCTGGATACGTTAAATTGACTTTTAGTGTGTTTAACACTAGCGAGTAGAGATTAGACAAGAACGCATGCATCGGTTTCTCTCTTTCTCGTTTTAATCGTCGCCGTTAATAATCACGTCCTCCGCTTCAATATAGTAATATATTGAAATTAAATTTAGTATGCTTTCGCCTTTGTGTAGAAGATAGGTACCAAGGTAAGCCATCAATTCGTATATTATTACTCATACAGTGTGCCTACGTAGCCCTTATAACACAAGTTGGTTTTATAAACGTTTATAAAACATTTAAGTGAGATTTTGGGTAACGTACGATAAACGTTCTCAAACGTTCGTGAATGTTCTTTAAACGTTTTAAAGAGTTTTGTGTCAGCAAAAACAACGTTTTAAAAACGTTTACTAAACGTTTTTATAGTAATTGTGTTACAAACCGGACGCGATTGCCGATTTTAATGAAATTTGGTATAACGGGTTTTTGGAGCGTCAATTAGGAATCAGAAAAAACACGCTTCGTTCTCAAGATATTCATTATCAGAC
>JACEGR010008624.1:0-34957 GCA_014170235.1 Listronotus bonariensis | reverse complement strand
CCTCTTTATACGCCCATATTAATAATGAAAATTGACCAATATTAAAATACAAACAATCAAGTCAAACAGTAATTACCTTCGCAAATACGCAGAAAATCTTGACCTAGACTAACAACGACGTAGTTAAGTAACTTCGCTATTTAATTAATTTATAAAAAGTTATAAACAAAAGTGGTAATAATATTATTATGTCGCGTTGAAGTGCAACATATTGTATAATTTAAGTGCGCAGTTAGGTATGAATTTTATTAATAACGATGGTGTTCCGTTTTGTTTGCATTGTTTTTCTATTTATAATCGAAAACAACTTAATTTAGTTTTGAGAATGTTTGCTTGCGGTAATATTGGATCTAATTTTTTCACTTTAATGTCTTTCTTTTTGTAAACATTTATTTGGTTTCGGATTATTTGTAGATAATTTTATATTGTTATGATTTATAAACCTAAAGTTAATAAGCAGTTTATGTATACCGGGTGATGCATCGCCGGGCGGGACATAGGAAATCCGATGTAATTTTTAATGGGGTCAATTATTGGCTCCCCTAATTATTTTAGAGAAAAATTCTATTGAAGTTTATTGAAGAGCATGCAAATCTACGTCTATGGTAAAAACTTTAGATTTTTCGGTTAACCCCTTTGCTAGTTAGATTGTAATATATTTTTAAAAATTGTTCCATTAGTATCGCCTCATATTTATGAACAACAATAAAAATACTAGTTAGCGTGACATAACGTTGTCATTTTGAAATTTAGTGCTTTATTATTATCAAAAAATCAGTAAAAAAATTAAAGTTGTATTCATACAAACAAATTAAGTTAAGTTAAACTAAACTAGAGTAACAAATTTCAAGAGCTTGAACTATTATATAAACGTAGTATATGACGCTCGAGTAAATCCCCTTTAGCATCGTGGGCTCCCCTACTATAATATAGGGTGTCAACAAAAGATCCTCCTGGGTATGGATGGTGGAGGGTAGGATAACCATCTGAATGTTTGAAAAAGTGTCCGTCGAAAGGAGCAACTTAAGGTGGCGCCACAGTAGCCAGAGGAGATTCTTTAACCAATGAGCATGAATTATTAGAGTGAGATACAAAATAAAAAAGGACAGATAATTACAAAATAAAAAAGGAAAGAAATACCAAAATTCCTCCACTGGCTACTGTGGCGCCATCCCAATTTGCTACATTCCGATGGCCACTTTTAAATTTGTCCCCCATAAAAGATGGTTATTCTCCCCTCCACCATCCATACTCCTAGGTTAACAAGAGAGTACAAGTCTATACGGACACAAATATTTGCTGCAAAAATCTTGTGTTATGTTACAAGATCACTTTTATATGATCATACCTTTTTAAAATCTTCGATATAATACAATACCAGATTTTTTAACTTGACCTTCGTAAAAGTATTATTTTTATCTATTAGTATTCTTGTAGATTAAATTTCAATGATTTTCTCACATGCACATGCAACCCACTCTTGGCCATAATTAGTTTTTCTTTAATTACAAAAGAAATAAAAATTTATAAGTTGGTAATGACCAGAAGGCATAGTAAAATTACCATCAAGGTGTACCGTTTTTTTTATAAATATTTATGTAAATATTAAACAAAATACTTGCATTGCGTCTTGCGATAGAGGCTATTATTTTAATAGCATTGTTCGCGGGTTTGATTCTGAACCGGTTCTGGGACTATTCGCATGCGCAGTGAAAAAGCAGCGTTCGCGGTTAGTAAAATCCTGAGTTTTTAATAACAGTTCTGTGTTCGCGGGTTACAATGGAATCAGTTCGTTACCGGTTCGTAAGCAGATTCGCAGTCCTGGGATTTTTGTTGGAACTAAAAGTTTAGTTCGGAATTTCATGCGCATTGTCGACATGGTCTGATGTTTTCTGTTATTGAGGTACAGAAATAAACCGTTGTATTACAGTTTATTTGTTTCTGCGGGTTAATATACCTGTTGAATATTTTTTTATATGTTTGTGATTCTGAGCGTATATAAACAAAGGATTTTTAATTGTATTCCATATGAATGTATGTATGCAATAAAATAAATAAGGATTTAATTAAAAAATATAGACAATATTACAAGATTTTACCATTTCTTGTTGTTTGAATTTTATCTTTAGTTAAATACACATACTTATGTTAGAAACGAGAGGAGGCAGGGAATCCCTCGTCTTCCGCCGAGAGACCTCGAGTGGCTTTCGACAGTATAAAAATTTACCTTTTTGTTTAAATTTATTTTTTTTGTATAGTATCCAATTTAACCATAAAAATCCTAACCAAAAGGCTAGGTTAGAATACATCCTCAGCTGTATAGAAAATCGTTCGCGGTAAATAAAAATTCCAAACTAATAAATAACTAGACATGCGCTTTAAAACAATTCTAAACCAGTTCGTTCTGGTTCAGATTCGGTTCATTACTAGACCCGCGAACAAAGCTATTGTGACCAAAGTATAGGTCATAAAAGAAGCATGGCGGGAACTTTTATTTTTTTAAATTAGGTTTTATAATTTTTTATAAGAAAAGATGTAACATTAACAATTATTATTTATTTTAAAAAGGTTTATATCCAGTCTAATAATTTTTACTTAAATAAGTGTTGACATTTTTCAGTTTTTTAAAAAGTTGAAAACCCTGTATCTTGGAAACAAAAAAATTGCGGACTCATGTTTATATAACCTCTTTTTTATATTTTGTGTTGTAGAATCTGCCCCTAAATTTTCTTAAGAACATTCTGAACACCGTGCACAAAGAAATATAAACATCCTTATGACACACACTATATATATGTATTCTAAAAAGATGTTTGAATGAAATAATAGCTTTGTTAGCGGGTTTGATTCTGAACCGGTTCTGGGACTATTCGCATGCGCAGTGAAAAAGCAGCGTTCGCGGTTAGTAAAGTCCCGAATTTTTAGTAAAAGTTCTGTGTTCGCGGGTTACAATGGGATCAGTTCGTTACCGGTTCGTAACCAGATTCGCAGTCCTGGGATTTTTGTTGGAACTAAAAGTTTAGTTCGGAATTTCATGCGCATTGTCGACATGGTCAGCTGTTTTCTGTTTTTGAGGTACAGAAATAAACCGTTGTATTACAGTTTATTTGTTTCTGCGGGTTAATATACCTGTTGAATAGTTTTTTTATATTTTTGTGATTCTGAGCGTATATAAACAAAGGATTTTTAATTGTATTCCGTATGAATGTATGTATGCAATAAAATAAATAAGGATTTAATTAACAAATATAGATAATATTACAAGATTTTACCATTTCTTGTTGTTTGAATTTTATCTTTAGCTAAATACACATACTTATGTTAAAAACGAGAGGAGGCAGGGAATCCCTCGTCTTCCGCCGAGAGACCTCGAGTAGCTTTCGACAGTATAACAATTTACCTTTTTGTTTGAATTTAATTTTTTTGTGTAGTATTCAATTTAACCATAAAAAATCCCAACCAAAAGGCTAGGTTAGAATACATCCTCAGCTGTATAGAAAATCGTTCGCGGTAAATAAAAATTCCGAACTAATAAATAACTAGATATGCGCTTTAAAACAATTCTAAACCAGTTCGGTTCTGGTTCAGAATCGGTTCATTACTAGACCCGCGAACAAAGCTAATGATGTGTTGCATTATTTAAGAGAAGCAAAAATATTTCAAAATATTAAAATAGAATAACTGCTAAGGAGTGTTCACATTTCTGTGTCACATGGTATATTACAAATTAAGTGCCATGCATCTACATAAAATCCATTTTGTATGCAGCCACGTGTAACGAGGACATTTTTAACAGTCGCAGTTTACGATCTAAATTACTTTTATTACTGTTCTAACAGTTTTTTCACCATTAAATAATTATTTTCTTTAACATTTAACGTGTGTGACTGTTCAGGGAGCAGATTTAAAATTATGGATAATTTTTTGTTCTAAGAACCTCGAAATTTTAGTTTTTGGGTTATATTATGTTTAAGACGCCAACAGGGAAAAAAGAGCGTGTTTTTTTTTTTAATTTATGGTTAGTGGTAATTAGTTTCAATTTAAATTTTGCGTAGTCAAATGGGCATTGTTTTTCAGTTAATTATTTCCAGAAATTTTCTAACCTTTACAAATCCACATTTTGGCACATTTTTCTTTATTCATTAAAAGTATTAAAATATCCAAAAATGTTATAGTATACAAGGTGTCCTATTTAAAACACTAGATTTGCAACTTTCAGATATTCGTATCCGATAGTAGGATTACAACGTATTCTATTCTATTTCTATTTTTTTTCTTGGTTTCGGTCCCTTCAGGTCCAATCCACCACTCTCCCCCTTCCGGACTATGCTTTCCAGGGCTTCGTCGGCGGAAAATCTGGATAATCGAGCTCGTAGCTCCCAGAAATTCCAAAAAGAAAAGTTAGCATAAGTTGTCGGCTGTCAAACCAAGATCTGCTACTGGTGTTACATATAACCTTCAGTTTCACTACTGACAGTTCCCATGGCACGCCCACCTATTTCCCGCCATTTGAGAAATACCTCGTGTTCACCACTAAACAGGATACCATCAGCTTATAGGAATCTTCGCTCACAGCGCTTAGATCCAGAAGAAAGATGCCGTCAATTTAGTGTGAATCTTTCCTTGATCCCCGAAGGTAAAAACGTTCGTACGACACCTCCAGCCGCCACTCCGGGAGGAACTTTGTAGTCCTCTACGCACGTCCGCACTGTTCGGAGGTCAAACAAAGAGTTCGATTACAAAGTGGGACGTGTAGTTAAGTTAAACTAAACTGTACTGGTACTTCAGCCTGTTCTTTAAACATAATATATGACTGTCACTTTTGACGTTTACTTGACAGCGAGGGCGTATATGAGGGGATGGGTTTGGGGGTTTAATACCACCCTTATTATGACCGAGAAGGTAATATTCGTGTTAGAAAAGCTTTATTTTGTTGTGTTTTTATTGCATATCTTTATGTAGACCCCCTTCCTTAGCATTCATGAAAACAGAGGAACCTTTTGTTTTGCTGCTATTGTACAACTGAATCTTCATTTTTAAAATATTACCCTCAATAACAATCTCTTAGCATTTAATTTAATTTTTATTTAATTAAGATGTAGTGTTTGTAGTTATTCTTACTTATATATATTTTTTTGTTGTAGGAGGGACCACAGCGTAGGGAGTCAGGCAAGAGAGGTCGCAAACCGGGCCGCAAATCTGCTGACAAAGTTGACATGAAAGCCAAACTAGGTAAAAGACTGGTTATTTTTTACAAATATAAAAAAATCTTGGTAATTTTCTAGAAACCTGCGGCAACTCCGATTTTGACGAAATTTGTTATACGGGGGTTTTTGGGGCGCTGATCACGAATCTGAAGAATTTTTTGGCGGAAACGTTTCGTTCTCGAGATATTCATCATCAGACTCTGAAATTGAAACTAATCCTATTTTAACAATATCACCCCTTCTTTTTGCACACAATACCTGATTTAAAGCTAAAGTGGCACACAATATTTAATTTTTACCTTTTAAAACCCCGTTTTTAAAGTATTTTACATTATTTTTGCATTAAATTGCATAGCTATACTTTGAATCATTTTAATCCCAGTGTGCCATGAAGCCCTATGTGTATGTATAGTTGCCGCATTATCAAAGAAAAGCCACGCAATTTAATGCAAAAATAATGTAAAAAACATAGAAAAATAGGGTTTTAGAAGGTGAAAATCAAATATTTTGTGACACTTTAGCTTTAAATCAAGAATTGTGAGCAAAAAGAAGGGGGAATATAGTGAGTATAAGCTTAGTTCAAATTCGAACTTTGATGATGAATATCTCGAGAACAAAACGTTTCCGCCAAAAAATCTTAAGGCAGCTGCTTAGGAGGAAAACAAGTTTTATTTTCTGAAATCTTTATTGTTTCCCTTGTGAGATATTTCTGTTCCGCATTAAAAAAAAAGAAGAAACAGCTTGTTTTTTGTCCCTATATTTAAATTTTACGATGGGATACTAAGTAGTAACTTGCATGTAAATGAACGCAAGGAAGCAGGAAGAGAGTTAGAGGCAAGAAAAGAAGTACCGTGAAGAACGATTAAAAGTACCACCAAAGCAGTAATGCGTAAAGGATCGTGGGTGCCGATCAACCGCAGTTGACATGTGCCATCGCGTTCGCCTATTGTTTACTTATTACTTTGTTTTTTAGTTAGATTTTTTTTCTTTTATTAAACACGAAGCTATAGTCATCGGGTCGAAGTCTTTCAGATTCGTGATCAGCGCCCCAAAAACCCTCGTATACCAAATTTCGTTAAAATCGGAGTTGCCGCAGGTTTCTAGAAAATTACCAAAATCTTTAATTGTCAATAAGCTATGTAACTAAAATTTATTTTTATCGAAAAACACGTCAAATCTCTTCCTTTACTCGAATAAATAAAATCGTCCCAATTGCCAATTTTTAACAAATCTTTTTTGTTGTCTTCTACTCGTGGCAACGCACAGCTGAGCCGTCACCACCACGTGTAATTAAAAAATAAAAAGGTTTAACAATCACCCCAGACCTTGAAATACACTTTCACAGCACTACTAAATGGAGGGGTAAATCTCTTGGAGAGATAAAATATGCTCCCATAAATAATGAGCCCAAACACCAAACAAAAGTTAAGCCGTGTTCAGACTTCGCCAAACATCCGTCCAAACTGTTTGCGCGCTGCTTTGACGCCAAAATACCGACAAGCTCTAAATCACCGGCGAATCATTTGCCAAGCCTTTAAAACGACGTGAATTTTGTCCACGTCCACGTGGAGCGGCACGGCGAATTGTTTCAAGGCCGGACCCGGCTTTAGAAGTCAAATTCTGTCTATATTTTACACATAGGTTTATTATAGTATAGTATTTTTACCATTTTTAGAACGCAGTCGTCAGAGCGCCAGAGAATGTAGAGCCCGCAAGAAGTTAAGATACCAATATTTGGAGGAACTTGTGGCAGACAGGGAAAAGGCCGTTTCGCGCTGCGTAAGGAGCTGGAAAGGGTAGGTAATTTTTTTTTTTTTATTTTAATTTGGCCCAACTTTGCTACAACAGTAAACAGCTGATATTGTGACGTAATCGGAGTCCTTTTTTAACCAATTTAAAATAAAATTATTTTTTATTCAATGGTTAAAGTATTTTTAATCCACTATGTACTCACAAATATAAACACGATTAACAACATTTTTACAAAAGAAGAAATAGAAAAGGATACCCTTGACGTCACATCTATCGGCTGTCAAATGAAAAGTTAGGCCACCTTGTGTCTACCTTTGCCTGACGAGTACTTTATAACCCTGAAATATAAGGTCTATAGCTTTACCCAGTACAAAATGTTAAAAAATGCCCAAATACCTACCTGATTTGGATGGCCATATTTCTGAAAGTAATAAAGTTAGATAAAATGTGGTATTTTCTTAAAGCTCTTTTAAAGATCTTATTGGTGATAAATATTTTTGATAAATCTTACCATAAAAAAGATATTTAAGGTCAACGATTGAAGAATTTCAAAGTCGGTCTATATAAGGTCACAACATTCGGCCATATTGCTTTGACGTGTTATGACGTCACATCTCCCATTTTTCGGCCATGTTGTTCAGTGCCGGAGATATACAGTTTATTGTATTAGTAGAACAACCGTTTACACAACAGTTTTTAATTATTAATAAGTTGTAAATTCTTTTACTTTAAATAAAAAACATTTGGAATAACATCTTTTAACAAATATCACTTCCAAAACAATGCAAAATGAAATGCGCAAATTCTAGACGCCACTGGATTGATCATCGGCTTTGATTTTACCCAGTCTTGCCAACTTTTCTCCGTGGAGTGTCCTTCCTTGCGTCCCCGACCTCGAACCGCCTAAAAGTTGAGGATATGTTGCAACCTTATAAATATAAACTAACCTTGGAAGAATTTTAGATTTTTTTTGTTTGAATTTTGTAACTTACTTAAAAAGTATAAAAACCTTTTTTATAGAGCATTTAATTTCCAATAGAACTAGTAGAAACGCAATTGTCAATAAATATTTTTCAGTAAGTTACAAAATTCCAAAACAAAAATCATATTTTTCTTAAAATTATTTTATCTTTACCCTGAATATCTTTTTAATGGTTAAAATTAGTAGTATAAGAGACCTTTTTGTAGATCCTTCACTTTTCTACAAAAAAAACTCTTTTAGAGTTAAACGGTGAGATATATTTTTTTGGTATGGGACTGAAAAAAATGTTCAAAACTGTTATAAGGCGAATCTTCCTATTAAAATTAAAAACTCATAGTTGCCGAGCACTTTCTGGAGGAACTAATTTTTCAGTGTCACAAGTAATAAAAATAGTCGTTTTTTAAATAACCCTAAAAACCAATCTGTTTTTTATGTAGAGTGGTGTAAAGAGTCCAAAAATAATATGCCGATAACCTTTTTTCATCTTTTATTAGAGTATTTTTTAAGCAAGTTTCAGTAAATTAAGTTATTTTTGGTCAAAGTCGGTTATATAGGGTCGCGACATTCGGCCATATTGCTTTGACGTGTTATGACGTCACATCTCCCATTTTTCAGCCATGTTGTTCAGTGCCGGAGATATACAGTTTATTGTATTAGTAGACCAACCGTTTACACAACAGTTTTTAATTATTATTAAGTTGTAAATTCTTTTACTTTAAATAAAAAACATTTGGAATTACATCTTTCAACAAATATCACTTCCAAAACAATGCAAAATGAAATGCGCAAATTCTAGACGCCACTGGATAGATCATCAGCTTTAATTTTACCCAGTCTTGCCATCTTTTCTCTGTGGAGTGCCCTTCCTTGCGTCCCCGACCTCGAACCGCCTAAAAGTTGAGGATATGTCGCAACCTCTAGGTCCCCATAGTCGCAACCTTATAAATATAAGCTAACCTTGATTTTTGGTAGTATAATTCTATTTCATGATATTTTTTTATTTTTTTTTTGCAGTACGTTCAAATTGCAAGAGACATTGACGAAGGCAAAGTACCAGAAGAGATCCAAGCTCTTTTAGAAGACACATCAAATCTGGACCTAAAACAGGAACCCTAAAAGGTTCACACCTGTTTAATTGTGATATTTTTTACACCTTAATTTAAATTTGTATCCTTCTAGAGCACCATCTGTATATTTTAATATATTGCTTTAGATTTTGTTAATTTTAATTTATATTTAAGACAATTATTTTGTCTTGATCATTTTCATCTAACTATATGTTGTTCTAAAAAGAAAAATATTGTAAATTTTACCTATTTTTAGGTACAATTTTCTGTAAAAATAGTATTTTGTTGTTTCAGTATCTGAAAGTTAAAATTTATGTTTTAAGTATGGAAAATTATATTTTGTTACGACTATCAATGTTTGTTTTTTAAAAGAACCATTTAAGATAAATTACAGAATTACCATAGTGCCACACCCTGCCTAGTTAATCAAATTGCTCAAATATTTCTATTCGGTTTTTGGCTTTGACACTTAGTGCATACAGTCATTGTCAAGTGGTTGAAAAATTGGATTGTCGGGTTCTAGACCCCCACATTTTCCTTTTATTGTTCAAGCTATGTTTTTTGTTTAAAAACAAATTCTTTCTCTATACATGCATAAATTGTGACTGTCTAGCCAGCGGCTGCTACTGGTATCGCGCATAACCGTCACTTTCACTACTGACGCATTTCCGCAAGGCGTGCGCACCTCCTCGACCATACGAGGATACCATGTGTTCAACACCAAAACGCAAAAACTTCAGGCTTTAGGAATCTTCACTCACAGCGCTTAGCCCCAGAAGAAAGAAGCCCCAATTTAGCGTGAATCTTTTCTCGATCCCCAAGGGTACAGCCACGCTCGTACGATGCCTTCAATCGCCTCCCGGGAAGTCTATGTAGACCTCTACGTAAACATGAACCGCACTACTCGAAGACCGCGGAAAGAGTCCTCAAATATTTAATCATAAAAAACACTTTGAAATACAGTGGAACCTCTATAACTTATAAGACCGTCAATTTACTTTAAGCTTAAGAAATTTCTTGGACTCTTTGTTTGACCTCCGGACAGTGCGGATGTGCGTAGAGGACTACAAAGTTCTTCCCGGAGTGGCGGTTAGAGGTGCCGTACGAACGTTTTTACCTTCGGGGATCAAGGAAAGATTCACGCTTAATTGATGGCATCTTTCTTCTGGATCTAAGCGCTATAAGCGAAGATTCCTATAAGCTGATGGTATCTGTTTGGTGGTGAACACGAGGTATTTCTCAAATGGCGGGAAATAGATGGGCGTGCCATGGGAACTTTCAGTAGTGAAAGTGAAGGTTATACGTTACACCAGTAGCAGATCTTGGTTTGACAGCCGACAATTTATGCATTGCATCGATTGTTGAATTATTTGTTTTCTTTTTGGAATTTCTGGAAGCTACGAGCTCGATTATCCAGATTTTCCGCCGATGAAGCCCTGGAAAGCATAGACCGGAAGGGGGAGAGTGGTGCATTGGACCTGAAGGAACCAAAACCAAGAAAAAAATAGAATAGAGTTACAGAATATAAGTGTCAATTGTAGCAAATATGCAAGAGACAGCAATAACCTTCAACTTAGAGAAAATTTCGACTTATGGAGGTTCCACTGTATTTGGAGAATCCGCTCTGAAAGTACAAGAACAACTGTAGGGAACAGGCTAACAGGCAACCACCTTGATTTACTTTCGAGGTTTAGCTTACAATTTATAGAATTCTTCATTTTATTCAAAAAGATCTGCCCCCGCACTCTGTAACTCGATAGAGAAGAAATTTCCTTTCTATGCAATGTAAATCATATGGCAGTTTGCCTTATTAACAGGGCCGATCATATACCATCAGCAGCCCACGTGCTCATTAAAATTGGCCGCCCTTTTGTACTGCCACAAAAAAGAAAAAGGTTCCCATTTTTTCTTTTTACCTTCAGTAAACCAATAAAAATTTTATTTTTCATATTTTCAACGATCTATTTTATTTAAATAAAATATATCATTGATATTTCCAAAAAATGTTATTTACCAGAAAATTTTCTATTATCTCAAATAATAGCATTTATAAAAAAATATCCATATATATAGTACAGGGGGTATCAAGACTTCCTAAAATATTATGTGGGAAAGTCAATCAATATATTATAAAAAATAGGTTTTTTAAATTATTTTATTGTACAGCATAAAAAAGTTCGAAGTAACTAGGGGCACGTTGATGTGCCGCGATTATTTTTTTACCGGAGACGTGTATGACGTCACTACTGTCTACTATGCTTATTTTTACTATATTCTCCCTTCTTTTTGCACTAAATTCCTGATATAACATTAAAAAACCTTTTAAAACCTGTTTTTTACTAATTATAAGCCTTTTCTTTATTAATATAATAAAAGGTTTGCTTTAAATCAAGTCGCAATGTTTGAAACCACTATACACATAGGTGTATGCATGGTTGCAGCGTTTTGGGCGTAAAAAAATAGAATTTAATAAAAAAACGTGTAAAATAACTAAAAAGAGGTTTCTTAAGGATGTTCATAAAATATTGTATGGCAATTTAGTGTTATATCAAGAATTTTGTGCAAAAAGAAGGCGGAATATAGCCAAATTAAGGATAGTTTGAATTTCAACTTTGATGATGAATAATGGCACGTCCAGTAGTGACGTCATACACGTGTCCGGTAAAAAATATAATCGCGGCACATCAACGTGCCCTAGTCACTTCGAAAAAATTATTTAATTTGTCTTAAACCTATATTTTTTAGGGGTTATGGTTTACAGGTTAAATAAAATATGTTATTCTTTACAGTGCAGTAAATTCGATATCTTTAAATTAAAAACCGTAATAGGAGTCCGCCCATGGGCCTATAATATAAAAGTTGATTCAAAAATTACAAAGATTTTATTTTAAATCTTAAAAAATTATTATACATATAGCCCCTCTGTCAAAAATATACCGGGTGATGCACCGCCAGGCGGGACATAGGAAATCCCATGTAATTTTTAATGGGGTCAATTATTGGCTCCCCTAATTATTTTAGAGAAAAATTCTATTGAAGTTTATTGAAGAGCATGCAAATCTACGTACCTACATGGTAAAAACTTTAGATTTTTCGGTTAACCCGTTTGCTAGTTAGATGTTCATATATTTTTAAAAATTGTTACAATATTATCGCCTCATATTTATGAACAATACTTAATAAAAATACCAGTTAGTGTGACATTACGTTGTCATTTTGAAATTTAGTGCTTTATTATTATCAAAAAATCGTAGAGCGAAAAGACTAATACAACTTTAATTTTTTCACGATATCTTCTTTTTGTCACCCTATAAACAATATTTTCTATACATATTTAAAAAAAAATAATAAAATTAAAGTCGACTTTTTTGCCTACTGCTTATAGTATTCCATATTTGGGGTACTCACCTATTCCATATTTAGCTACCCTCATCATATTTTAGTTTTTTTTTTTAAATCTTAATATATATTTTTTTATCTTTGGACAATCCACGAAAGCTAAAAGCCTAAATACTAACGTACCGTGGATGTCTTAAGCGAGGTAAGAGAAAGTATGTTGACACGGGACTGAAATACTTGAAAATTTGGGGGAAGGAAAGACCTCCGCGGGCAGCAGGTTCCACATTCTAGAAACTTTAGGTCCAGTTGAACCGCATAGGGATGCATCACGTGGCACCACGAGTTAATCTGTTGGGAACCGTGAGTGGTGGAATTATACTGGACAATTCTTCCGAGCAGAAGCCATGGAAATTAATGACCTAAAAATTTTACAAAATAAATGGCAAATATTATATGATTATTAAAAATTACTACAAAAGGTTTTTTTATTTATAATATTTATGCAAATTATGTGTAAAAAACCAAATGGTATTCCAGATTTGGTCACTTTCCTCTAATCTTTTGTGGAATTTACAAGACTTAAGAGATTAAAATGTATTTCTATTGTCAAAACAGCTATGTTTATTTAACTGTGGCTGGTGAATCGTGAACCTGCGTCAATTTAAAAAATAAGGTAATTGTAGCTATCTTGACACAATGGTGATGATTTGTGCTTTATATACTGCGATAAGAGTATAAAGCTTCTTTTATGTTTTTCTGAGATTGTAATATCCGACAGTTTAGAATAAATAACAAGCCGATCTTATATAGCGATTATTGTCATTATACTAAAGATATTTTGTAAATTTTAAAAAATATATTTCAGAAAATAAGGCAAAATAATAACACCAAACCACTAAAGAAACACAGTATCACAATATTTTAGCAAATATTTAAGCTTATTTTATTTTTCCATTATTTCGTTTCTACACTAATTAGCTGTTTTACTTAACTGTCATTTTTTAAACCTTTTTCAAACCGTTTTCAAAACCGCAAATGTCGTACAAATATAACCTCCTTTCGGACTGAACTCAATTCAAATCGCTTGGAAAATCTGGATTGACTTATGGCGTTCAATCCAATCCCTTACTCAATCTGAAACGTGTATATCGCAATTTTTTGTCGGATAAAGTTTTTGTTCGATCGGTTAAATCGGATTCAGTATTACGATGTATAGAAGGAACAGTTTAAAAACGTAAATTCGGTGCTCTTTGATAAGAAAAAAAATCACAAAAAGTTTAAAGCAAATAAATCGGCATGCTTGTCTTCGCGGCCGCCTTTGCTATAATATTTCTTTTATGATATGCCGGTTGATGCAGCTGGTCATCGCACTATGGGATAGAAGTTAATTTTTTTAGTCAAAATTCTGAAACTTACCAATCTAACTTAAAATGAGCTGCTTTTTACTGGAAAAATATTATAAATTATTCCAAATGCTTTTGGAAACCTAAAACTTATTATATGATATTATAAATTTACACCCCCTTAACATTATTATTTTTTATTGTACAAAATAAACTAAAATGTCAGCTTGTTTGGTTAAGTCGGTAGTATTCTAATTAGTAATCCGATGATTATTATCTCATATGAAATACAGGGTACGACAATAGGTATGATTTTTTAAATGGAATACCCTGAATATTATATCACCACCAAAAAAATCTTTTAAAATGCTTTAAAAAATACTACATTTGATGTGTCTATCAATTAGTTTTGGAAATAGGACCATCCAAATCTAAAAAATAATTTTAAATTATTCTTAGAAGCGTAATAGAGATACATCTGCCCAAATTTTTTTATTTTTACGTATGAAATAAATAAAAACACTGTTTTTTGGGTAGATTCTGTAGAATCCGTATCTTTCATCAGAATGCTTTTATCTTTTAGGATATACAGTGTAGAACAAAACATATTAAATTTTAAATTGGAAAACCTTGTAAATTATAAAAAAATCTTGTATCTGTCCTTACACTCAGAAGTAGCAAAAAGTAGGAAGGCAATTGTAAGTACAAAAACTGATAAAGAAAAAGGTAAAAGAATCTTTGACAAAAGTAGCGAGACTTCGCGAGACTGGCATCGGAAACACAACAAAAGCTCTTATTATTTAAACTCTTTTACTTTTTTTAGTAAACAAGGCTAATAATAAACTAAGTAGATTAAATGTTGTATATTTATGTTTACTTAAAATACATTTTCAAGTTTCTTATTACCCCAATAGAAGTCGTCATAACCTTTTATAATTTTGCGTACATGTAGTTTGGAGTATCTACTTTGAAATACACAGCATAAGCCATTAATATTTCAAACTTGCTTTTTGGCCAAAATAATGGATTTCTATCCCATAGTGTATCGGCGCGTCGCTGTAAAGGATAGCGGCGCCTTTGTATAAAATAGTCCGATTGCAGGCGGCCTTTTTATGTTTTTTGTATTATTTTCAAAGGGTACCGAATTTGCGCTTTTAAAATGTTCTTACTATACCCTTAGTCATTGAATCCTTGCTTAGTGTCACGTTGCATCCAAAGACATATTTTTTTATTTAAAATATTTAAAAAATATACAAGTGACGTCCGTACCATGTTTGTATTGACTATTTTTAAGAAAAAAATGGCTTATTTTTGACGTAGAGTAGGACATTCAAATGTTATGCATAAATATCGGAACACCCTGTATATTTCCGTACTAAAAATGACATGGGTAACTGAAACTACAGAACAAATACAGAGAAGTAACTGTAACAAAATTTTAAATTTTCTCACAAATATTATTTTTTGAATTTTAATTGTCTGTTGATTTATAAAATGTAAATCATAAAAAATATTTTCGTCTCATTAAAATAAATTTAAGAAGACCGGTCTGCATTGTTTAGAAAAGAAGGAACCATGGTGACTGCACTTCGTAGTTCCCAAATTTTAATTGATGTTTTTAAAGATTGCTTATATAATAATTCTTTTAATTGCTTGTTAAATTATTATATAAAGATGTGATAAACGAAAGTTTTTTTTTATCATAATTTCTTTTTTTTACTGTATTAGTCAGACAGGTAAAAGTTTAAGTCAAAAATTGTTTATAAAAACTAACCATGCAACTTGTTATCCGACATGTTGTACAGGGTGTTTCGAAATTCATGTATCAAATTTCAATGACATATTATACGTTGAAAATAATCCGTAATTTTCTATATAAACATATGTTCGGAAACGTTTTTTTGGAGATACAGGGTGTTAAAATACTAAGAAAAATGAATTATCATATTTTTTTAAACCGCTTTAGATATTTAGTTGGTATATGGTACATTGCTTAACAGCAGCAAAATATATTTCTTTCTATGTAAAATATTAAAACAAAAATACCAGGGACGTCCGTACCATGTTTGTATATGGACTATTTTTTAGGTAATTTCAAGAAAAGTACGCCACTGCCTTTTTCTAAAATAAAAATTATTTTTAAAATTCCCATTGAATTTGCAACAAATTTGATCTCTTGACTTTTTCCAAATGATGCATAATTTTCAAAGAAAAATACACATTGATGTATGACAAATTTGCGAAAATAATGATATAGCTATTTATGTATCAAGGGCGTTACTAGGACTATATATGTCCTGAAGGTCGAAATAGATTTCGACCTGATGGGCATTATAGTCCAGTAAAGCCCGTGGTGCATACAATGCTTTATGTTTTACCCAAAAGAGCTTTTCAATGACTAATTACATTATTTATTCGCAATATAAAAAAAGGTTGCACCTGTACCTGTATATAGCCATAGTACCATTATACGTAAGTAGATAATGACTGGTGTTAAGTTTGACTCTGATGTTTCTATCAGTTAGTCAGTTGGCATTTTTTATTTAACGATTTGCTCAAAATGGAAGAAATTCCACAAAATATAAGAGAGAAGGCCATAAAAGCGACCGAAAATCTTTTGCTCGTTAAATCAAGGCAACAGTATGGTCGGGAGTATGACATATTTGGTATTTGGAAAGATGCGAACGCAATTCTTCAAATAACCGAAACCGTTTTAATGGCATATTTTCAGATACTGGTAAGTTATTGATTTTATTTTAATACATATGTTTGTATAAACTTGATCTTTATTGTGAGAGGAATAAAATTGGATAAGCAATAAAATTCCCATATTAGCGCATTAGGGCATTATAAGCGGGCATTATCATAATGCCCGCTTATAATGCCCTAGGTGTGATAGCAGGTATTATTGCTACCATAACATATTCCGTTTCTAAGGTATTACAGATCAATAATAGATGGGTAAAACATAAAAAATGTTAAACATTTAAAACTAAAATTTCTAATTATTTTTGTGGATGTTTTATTCACAAATGCATCAAAGTGGTTTTTATTTTTTTCTTTAAAAACTACACATAATTCGGAAAAAAGTCAAGAGATCAAATTTGTTCCAAATTCAATAGGAATTTTAAAAATAATTTTTATTTTAGAAAAAGCAGTGGCGCACCATTTTTTCTTAAAAAATATTGCATACTAATATGGTACGGACGTCATTTTTTTATCTTTATGACATCTCACGAAGGCTTATGCCTAAATACCAGTGTACCGTGAGTGCCGGGTTACTGGATGTTTAACCCATTATTGTCGTGTTCCGTCAACGTTATCCAAGCACTGAAACATGCAGTTTTTGCATTTCACAGCACCTTTTAGACAACGCGGTAGTGCCAGTACTGACGATATTTTTATATATAACTACTACCTAGAAATGGCAGAATACTACACAGTGGTTTGGCATTGCCAACTGTGAGGTGACGAGCAATGAAAATCCGATGTCCGACTCCGATATTCGAACCCGGATCGCTACGCTGAGAGGCTGACAGAGATATGTCTTTTGCTGTTGTTAAGCAATGTACGAAATATCAATTAAGCAGTTTAAAAATTATAATAAAAAAATGTTTTAATTGTGTTAGATCGCTGTATTTTGGCCCAAGGAGACTATGGTAGCATTTTGTACACTCCTTTTAAAGACACCCTGTATATTCATTACGGCATATATCAGGTATGCAACGAGGTTACAAATAGTTTTATATAACATTTAAATGGCTTATTAGAAAATAACAAAATTTAGCGTGTAAGCTTATCTTATCAGTTTTAAATAGTATTGTACAATTTTGTTGTAAAATCAATACGAGAGCCAATTTTTAAAGGTATCAAAATTTACATGGAATTTCCTATTGCCAGTCTGGCGATGCACCACCCAGGATGCATTTGCTTTATTTTAGGCACTAATGGCTAAACGACCGCCGGCGGTTTTGCTGAATTATCAACAGGAAACCGCCGTTCGGCGGTTTTTATATCTACGTATACGAAAACCGCCAAAAATTATAATTAATTTATTATTACCGGCTTCTTTTACTTATTTTATTAATAGAAACCGTCGTTCGGTGATTTTGCTTATAAAAACTATAAAAACCGCCGAAAAAAGTTAAAGTAAATCTAATCTTAATAATTATTTATTTTGCGTGCCAAAAGCGTATAGTTTTTTGTGGTTTTGTTGTTTAATAATATAGTTGAGTTTATACCACCCTTTGGAAAAACAATTTGGAAATGTATAGCGGGATGGGGACAAGCAAATAAAATCACTATTGTATTTATTCTGAAGTTTCGTGGCTGGATTGCCTTTTTATCAAAGGCCTATTATTAAAAAAAAACATTTCAAAACTATTTCGTCATATGGACCCAATAATTTACAACACTAAAAACATTTTAAAAAATATTTTTAGGCAGGAAAAGCGAAGAAATAACTTATCAGGACGTTATCGTCAGCAATAAAGTCAGCAGATATATATGTAACTTAAAATTCTTAAAAGGTTGAAATTACAAATTATAAAAAAATGTATAGAAAATATCAAGAAAAATAAATAAAAAGAAAACAAAAATCAATACGAAATAGAACCCGGGACCTATCGCTTACGGGTCAAAGCTCGTAATTCTTGACCCATAAAGAGAACTTGGATATATTTTTTAAACCTTGAGAATTTGCTTAAAGAAATAAGCCGTGTTTATAAATTATTTATCTTGTTACTTTTTTACCTTTTCCTGAGAATTTTAAAGTTTTTTCCACCCTCAATAAATACATGCATACTTTAATTGGTAATGCTTTAGTTTTAGTTCTATAAAACAATGAGTTTATTTTTTTCTTGCCGCTACAATACTTTTGGCTTTTCTTTTTCTAAAAGATGTACATACATATTTATAAATCTTCGTAGGTGCCAAACGTGTCTCCTAGTTTAATTTTGGTTTGTTGATCAATATTGAAAATAATATTAAACAAATAATCATTAAAGCTCTTGATATATCTAAAGCTTTCGACCAAGTCTGGCATGACGCACTTCTTAATAAACTTCCCTACTATGGTCTTCCAACTAAACTCTGCTCCTGGCTCTCCAGTTATCTTTCTAATCGACGTATATCAGTCACTGTTGATGGCCACTATTCAAGCTTTCACGAAATTAATGCTGGAGTGTCTCAGGGCTCAATTCTGGCACCAACTTTGTTTCTTCTTCACATCAACGACCTTCTTTCTTCCTTAACCAATCCCATTCATAGTTATGCTGATGATAGTACCCTTCACTCCACTTTTCAGGTTCCCAAGCCAATCTCTCAACCCGACTTGGAAGGCAAACGCAGCGCGATGCAGATATCTCTTTCACAGGATCTCAATTTAAAATTGGATTGGGGCGCCAAAAATCTCGTTCAATTTAATGCATCCAAAACACAATCATGTTCCTTGTCGCGAAAAAATCATCAAACACTCACCCTTTGCTTACGAGTGGCCAGGTTTTGCAGAGCAGGGACACATTTAACCTTGTGGGCGTCACATTTGAAAATAACCTTAACTGGCATAAACACGTTGTATCTATAGCTACCGCGGCTTCAAAAAGCTTGGATTTCTTTTCCGAGCCAAAAAGTATTTTTCTCCTTCCAATTTATACACTTTGTATGTGTCCCAAATTCGACCCTCTCTGGAATATCGTTCTCATGTCAGGGAATGGCATCCCCTACAACCCTCAGCATTCTTGATGCCATTCAAAGAAGAGCTGTTCGTCTTATTAATGATCCTTTACTTACTCAAAGACTTCCTTCTCTTGCCCATCGTCGAGCTGTGGGAGATCTATTGCTCTTCTATAGATACTTTTACGGCTTCTGCTCCGACGAATTATCCAGTATAGTCCCTCCTCTTGCAGCTCCCAACATAGAAACTCGTGGTTCCGCACGTATGCATCCCTATACGGTCCAACTAGACAGACCCCGAACTTCCTTCCCATTTTGTTCGTTCTTTTATCCCTAGAGTTTCTAAACTGTGGAACCTACTGCCAGCGAAGGTCTTTCCTTCCCCCAAAACTTCAAGTTTTTAAGTCCCGTGTTAACAAACTTCCTCTTACCCTGCTTAAGACACCCACGGTACGTTAGTATTTAGGCTTTCACCCTTCGTGAATTGTCAAAAAAAAAGAAAAAAAAAGTTAGGTTAATTTTAACTATTATTCCGCGGTTTTAAATAGTTTTTATGAGCAAAACCACGCGACGGCGGTTTTCTTAAAATTGAGCAAAACCGCCGGCGGTCGTTTAGCTAGTGCCTTCATTTAAACTCGATTTTCTCGTAAACCGTTTGTTCTGTCATAAATTTAAAGAGACTTAACACTTGGTTTTTTCTGTGGCTGACTTGCTGGTGTAGTTTAATTTACATTGCATACACACCGAATGTTGGTTATCAAAGTTTAACCCCTCAATTCTCCCCCAAAAATAGGTTTTTAATTACAAGCCGTCTCTGTGTCTTCATGAACACCTTTTTGTTTTTGTTTGCAAGTGAAAATCACACATGTAATAAATTATTACACGTTTAATGTTATCTGCAGCTTATGAGATACGTTATCCACGGAGATGTTATCTCACAGGCACCCACGCCCTCCGGCCCATACCCGGAGGTCACCTGCATGGCCTGATGCCGATATCGGCACGGACTCTTCAGTTCTTCGGCGGCAGCAGCGATGCCGGTTCAAACGGCGGCGGCGGGGACGACGGCTTCGTCGAGGTGGTGCCTTATCGGTTACGTCTTCTTCTTGGGGGTGGTTTGCGCGCAACTAAGGATTGTTCTGGGTGGTAAGTAAAAAAAAATATAAATGTGGTGGTAAAATTTACTAATTCATCGTTATAGGAGTCTTTACATATATCAAAATAGTACTTTTGACGATCGGAAATGTCGAATGATTTTTTGATATTTTTGATAAAAAAAATGAATTTTAAACTGGTGGATCGTGATTTTGTTGTGTTTTGGTGATTTTTTAAATATTTTCCAAGCCAAAACTTTAAAATGAGTTTGAAGATTTGATGAGATGAAGAATTATAAAAACTTTGCAGCTCAAATATCCCGTAATTTTAAGAAGTTATATAAGTAAATAAAAAAACCTTAAGGCTTTTAATACTTGTTTTTAATAATGTTTATGAACGATGTAAACTAATTGTGTGTTGTGGATATTCACATTGTGTTTGTCATTTTGTTTGTTTTTTTTTTAAGGTAGAGGGTACGGAAAACTTACGATGGCTTTAGCTGTAAGAGACCACATTTTCAAAGTTACAAATCGGGACAAGTGATATTAGATGTTTTTTTGGTTTTTACACCAAAATTTTCTTGAAGAGCAAAAAATGTCCATACTGCCCCAAGCAAACAAAAACTAACCCTCTTTACACGCAGTCCCACCACATATCGGGATTTTTTCAAAAAATCGGGACATTTTCTAAAATCGTAGGGATGCAGGACATTCTTTCAAAAATGGGGCGTGTGGTCTCTACTTTAGTTCAAAGGGGATGTATTTCAATACAAATGTTAGATTAGAGGTGGATTGTATACAGGGTGTTCATTTAAAAACTTTCCACTCAAGTTATCTTCAGAAACGAGACAGATTTGAGAAAATCGCCGAAAGACAGTACAAAAAATGGACGGCGCCCTTAACCCTTAACCACCAGGGCCACCACCCCAAATTCTTAAATGAGAAGGCGGGTCGAGTGATACATCATTTTAAAGCTCCTGACAAGTACTTTATAACCCTAGAATATGAAGTCAATATCTTCACCAATTACAAAATGGTGGTACTTTAAAATTACCTAAATACCTGATTTGGATGGTCATATTTCCGAAACTAATAAAGTTAGATGTACTAATGTGGTATTTTCTTAAAGCTCATTTAAAGATCTTTTAATGGTAAAATAATATACAGGGTTCCTAAATAAAAAAATATGTATTTTTTCTTCTACCCTGTATATTACTATCAGTATCACCATTAAAAGACCTTTAAAAGAGCTTTAAGAAAAAACCACATTAGGTACATCTAACTTTATTAGTTTCGGAAATATGGCCATCCAAATCAGGTATTTAGGTAATTTTAAAGTACCGCCATTTTGTAATAGGTGAAGATATTTACTTCATATTCTAGGGTTATAAAGTACTCGTCAGGAGCTTCAAAATGATGTATCACTCGACCCGCCTCTCTTATTTAAGAATTTTGGGGTGGTGGCCCTGGTGGTTAAGGGGTTAAGGGGGCGCCGTCCAATCTTTTGTAAAACGTTCCCCCTCAATAAATATCTTGACGTGTTTCGGCGATTTTCCCAAATCTGTCTCGTTTCGAAGATAACTTGAGTGGAAAGTTTTTAAATGAACACCCTGTATATCCTCTAACACTGCAACCTGCTCAGGTTTATTGTGTGTCCTCCGTCCATAGGTTAGAGCACGCTGTCCAAGCCGGTCTGTTTTATCAGACTCTACAAGCTTAATGCCGGCTTCTTGGTATATCTTGCCGCTTTAGGTTTTTCTTCACCCAGCCTTGCAAACCGCAGACGACAAATGGCTTCACAGTAGCACCATACGTGTTCAGCGGTTTCTTCCTCCTCCTGGTAGAACCTACATAGGTTTTCTAGTGCCAGGCCCTTGATTTCCAGGTGTTTATTTAGTCTGCAATGACCTGTTAGTTGACCCACTATAATTCTTACTGCCTTCCGGTTGTAATTTAGAAGGTCTTTCGTAAATTCAGGCGAGTAAGCCTTAATGAATATTTTCTCTTGACGCTGTCCTGGTGTTCTCGTCCACCAGTCTTGTGATTCCCTTATAATACATGATCTAATAGATGAACTTACTTGGCATGATGGAATACTACAGTAGGGTTCTATTCTATTTCTATTTTTTTCTTGGTTTTGGTCCCTTCAGGTCCAATCCACCACTCTCCTCTATCTGGACTATGCTTTCCAGGGCTTCGTCGGCGGAAAATCTGGATAATCGAGCTCGTAGCTCCCAGAAATTCCAAAAAGAAAACAAACAATTCAACAATCGATGCAATGCATAAATTGTCGGCTGTCAAACCAAGATCTGCTACTGGTGTTACGTATAACCTTCACTTTCACTACTGACAGTACCCATGGCACGCCCATCTATTTCCCGCCATTTGAGAAATACCTCGTGTTCACCACCAAACAGGATACCATCAGCTTATAGGAATCTTCGCTCACAGCGCTTAGATCCAGAAGAAAGATGCCGTCAATTTAGCGTAAATCTTTCCTTGATCCCCGAAGGTAAAAACGTTCGTACGACACCTCTAGCCGCCACTCCGGGAAGAACTTTGTAATCCTCTACGCACGTCCGCACTGTCCGGAGGTCAAACAAAGAGGTCAAACAAAGAGTCTTGAAACAGTAGGGTTCGGGTCCTACCATTATCCTGCCAGTCCCCTCCTTTGCCAATTTATCAGCTTCCTCATTACCTTCGTGGCCTGTCGTGTCCTGGTACCCAGGCAATGGTTAGCTTGGTGAACGCACCCACACTTTCCAGGGCAACTACGCAGTCCCGCACAGACAAATGTCACTGCAAGAAATTTATTTTGACTTTTAAATCTGTATAATTGTAATAATGGTTTTGCAAAAATAATTTACAACAACAAAAGCCATTAAATGTATACCTACGTAAACAAACACCATACGATTGACTGGTTAATAGTTCTAACTGTATTTCTAATACAGGGTGGGCCTTAACTGTATGAGCAGATTCAATATCCAATAAAACAAACATTACAAAACTTACACATATTTTATTGATATTATTTTAAACTACAAATAATTGAAATTTTTATGACCTAAAAATTATGTTGTCAAAAACTTCCCTCACGTTGCTGACATTCTTAATCCGGAGTTGCATATTTTCAAAACTTGGCGACAAGTTTCCGCACAATGTTTTGTTTAAGGTGGTCTAATGTAGGATTATCTTCATAGACCCCCTAATTTAAGGTAACCCCACACTGCCACAGTATCCATAGATTTGTTAAAAGAAAAGTTTCCTGGAAGACTCATCTCACGAAGGGAAGATATATATACAGTGGCCTCCTCGCAGGCCGGATCTTACTCCAATTTATATTTATTTTCTGTAGGTTACCTAAAATCAAGGGTCTATGAAGATAATCCAACTACATTAGACCACCTTAAACAAAACATTGTGCGGAAAATAAACGCTATTCCGCGAGCAACTTGTCGCCAAGTTTTTGAAAATATGTAACTTCGGATTTAAGAATGTCAGCAACGTTGGGGACTTCACTTGGACAACATAATTTTTAAGTTATAAAATTCCATTATTTGTAGTTTAAAATAATATCAATAAAATATTTGTAAGTTTTGCAATGTTTGTTTAATTGGTTATTAAAACTGCTCATACAGGTATAGTAAGAACATTTTAAAAGCGCAAATTCGGTACCCTTTGAAAATAATACAAAAAAACATAAAAAAGGCCGCCTGCAATCGGACTATTTTATACAAAGGCGCCGCTATCCTTTATAGCGACGCGCCGATACACTATGGGATAGAAATCCATTATTTTGGCCAAAAAGCAACTTTGAAATTTTAATGGCTCATGCTGTGTATTTCAAAGTAGATACTCCAAACTACATGTACGCAAAATTATAAAAAGGATATGACGACTTCTATTGGGGTAATAAGAAACTTGAAAATGTATTTTAGGTAAACCTAAATACACAACATTTAATCTACTTAGTTTATTATTAGCCTTGTTTAATAAAAAAGTAAAAGAGTTTAAATAATAAGAGCTATTGTTGTGTTTCCGATGCAGTCTCGCGAAGTCTTGCTACTTTTGTCAAAGATTTTTTTACCTTTTTCTTTATCAGTTTTTGTACTTACAATTGCCTTCCTACTTTTTACTACTTCTGAGTGTAAGGACAGATACAAGATTTTTTATAATTTACAAGGTTTTCCATTTTAAAATTTAATATGTTTTGTCCTACACTATATATCCTAAAAGATAAAAGCATTCTGATGAAAGATATGGATTCCACAGAATCTACCAACAAAACAGTGTTTTTATTTTATTTTATACGTTAAAAAATAAAAAGTTGATGATGTATCTCTATTACGCTTCTAAGAATAATTTAAAATTATTTTTAGATTTGGATGGTCATATTTCGAAACTAATTGAGATAGACACATCAAATGTAATATTTTTTAAAAGCATTTTAAAAGATTTTTGGTGGTGATATATTATTCAGGGTATTCCATTTAAAAATCATACCTATTATTGTATCCTGTATATCATATGAGATAATAATCATCGGATTACTGATTGGAATACTACCGAATTAACCAAACAAGCTGACATTTTAGTTTATTTTGTACCAATAAAAAATAATAATGTTAAGAGGAGTGTAAATTTATAATAACTATATAAGTTTTAGGTTTCCAAAAAGCATTTGTAATAATTTATAATATTTTTCCAGTAAAAGCACCTTCATTTTAAGTTGCATTGGTAAGTTTAAGATTTTGACCAAAAAAATTAATTTCTATCCCATGGTGCGATGACCAGCTGCATCAACCGGCATATCATAAAAGAAATATAGCAAAGGCGGCCGCGAAGACAAGCATGCCGATTTATTTGCTTTAAACTTTTTGTGATTTTTTCTTATCAAAGAGCACCGAATTTACATTTTTAAACTGTTCCTTCTATAAGGCCCATCCTGTATTCAGTATCTACAAACTCCTTTGTCATATGGCCTAGCTAGTTATCAACTCAAACAATATGGCGAGCGTGGTGTTTCTAATGACATTATTGCTGGACGTTCACACTTATCAGAGCTTAACAGCTAACGAAACGAAAAATGTCGATAAGGTTGTCACTTATGACATAAATTTAATTTAGCAGTTCGTTTTTATAACTGTTTTACTCTTGACATACAGGGTGGAGTTACTTTAAATGTTAAGCATAGTGATCTCAGAAACCGCTGCAGCTACAGACATGGTTAAATAGGGAAAGAATTGTAGTTTAAATGCATAGTTTTTAGATGCATAAATTGTCTCCTCGTGGCGCAGTGGACAGAGCTTTGATTTTCGAAGCCAGAGGTCGCCGGTTCGATTCCCAGAGGGGGAGACATATTTAGGTAGTAGCTATTTTAAAATAACGACCCGTGATTGCACTACTGAGTTGTCTAAACGGTGCTGTGAAATGCATAACTGCATGTTTCAGTGCTTGGACAACGTTGACGGAACAGGGGGAACGATGGGTTAAACATCTAATAACCCGAGCAACCTGGTATTTAGGCATTTTGCCTTCTGTGGATATCAAGGAAGATAAAAAAAAGTTGAAATCACTCTTTGTTTCTTCGAAAAAAATTATGGCTTACTTTATTAATTTTTTTTTAAATTGTTTTTTCCCCTGCAGCTCAGTTTTTTTTTCTTTTATGACATCTCCACGAAGGCTTATGCCTAAATACTCATGTGTACCGTGAGGTGCCAGGTTACCGAAATGTTTAACCCATTATTTTCAGTGTTCCGTCAACGTTATCAAGCACTGAAACGTGCAATTTTTGCATTTCACAGCACCGTAAGGCAAAATGTTACAAACATTAGTCAGAAACGTTGGCAACAGCTTTCTGCTGGAACGAAAAATAAACAAGGCGTGAATACTGCTTATACGTCAATACAAGAAGGTTATGTTAAAAATTGTCAGTAATGTTTGAAGAAAGTTTGCAAACTTTTCAGAACAGTTTCCAACATGTTTCCTACATCTTAAACTACTGCTGGAACAACTGTATAATCGTTAGAAACATGGCACTGCTGGAACGACAAATTTGATGTGCGCAGAATCCGAACGGTTGCAAACATTTCTGGGATACAGCCTGCTGGAACAGCCTCAAACTTCCTTCAGAAACATTACTGACACTTTTTAACATAACCTCTCTTGTATTGACGTATAAGCACAGTATGCACGCCTAGTTTATTTTTTCGTTCCAGCAGAAGGCTGTTGCCAACATTTCTGACTAATGTTCATGTCTGTACCGTTTTACGATTGTTGCTAACAAGTTTCAACATTCTGCTGGAACAAACCTATTTTCTGAAATCTTTATTGTTTCCCTTGTGAGATATTTCGTTCCGCATTAAAAAAAGAAGAAACAGCTTGTTTTTTGTCCCATAAATTTTACGATGGGATACTAAGTAGTAACTTGCATGTAAATGAACGCAAGGAAGCAGGAAGAGAGTTAGAGGCAAGAAAAGAAGTACCGTGAAGAACGATTAAAAGTACCACCAAAGCAGTAATGCGTAAAGGATCGTGGGTGCCGATCAACCGCAGTTGACATGTGCCATCGCGTTCGCCTATTGTTTACTTATTACTTTGTTTTTTTAGTTAGATTTTTTTTATTTTATTAAACACGAAGCTATAGTCATCGGGTCGAAGTCCTTTTGGGTACCGTTAGAAGTATTATCTAAAAGAAACTAAAACAATGGTACTAAGACAGGTGACACATGATCTATCATTGTGTCATAACTATAGGTATGACTGAATTTGTATACTACCTACCGAAGTTTCTATACAGGGTGTCTCTAGAAGTTCTGTTGAAAATACTATCATAGACTCCTTAGGTCAAAATAAAACGATCTCCCCGTGGTACAGTGGACAGAGCTTTGATCTTCGAATCCAGAGGTCGCCGGTTCGATTCCCAGCGGGGGAGACATATTTAGGTAGTTGTTATTTAAAAATAACGACCGTGGTGGCACTACCGCGTTGTCTAAAAGGTGCTGTGAAATGCATAACTGCATGTTTCAGTGCTTGGACAACGTTAACGGAACAGAAGGAACGATGGGTTAAAGATCTAATAACCCGACACCCACGGTACTCTAGTATTTAGGCATATGCCTTCGTGGGATGTCAAAAAGATAAAATAAAATCTGACTCAATTTACCTTAGTCGAAAAGTTAATGGTTTGCAAAATACAGCGTGTCAAAATTTTTATTTCATCTTAGATGTTTTCAAATATTTTATTTAAAACTGTGATTTTATTTTTTTCAAAATTCGGCATACGGGGTTTTTTAAAAGTAAGAAATTTAAAACTGCTCATATGCTTGCTGTTATATGTAGAGAAAGCCATCTGCGCAGTATTACGCTTTTCTTCAAAGTGTCATTACTTTTTTGCCTCAGCATATTATGATTCTAGCAGATAATAATTGTTATTTTTCCATACATGCGATGCGTCCATTTTAATGCATCCAAAACACAATTATGTTCCTTGTCGCGAAAAGAGTCATCAAATACTCATCCTCTACCTATGAGCGGCCAAGTTTTACAGAGCAAAGACACCTTCAATCTTGTGGGCGTCACATTTGAAAGTATCCTAACTGGCATAAAGACATTGTATCTATAGCCGCGGCAGCTTCAAAAAAGCTTGGATTTCTCTTTCGAGCCAAAAAGTATTTTTCTCCTTGTAATTTATAGACTTTATATGTGTCTCAAATCCGACCTTCCATGAAATATTGTTCTCATATCTGGAGCATGGCGTCCTCCACAACAATAAGCATTCTTAATTCCATTCAGAGAAGAGCTATTCGTCTCATTAATGATCCTTCATTTACAGAAAGGCTTCCCTCTCTTGCCCACGGGGCTGTGGGGGATTTATCGCTTTTTTATAGGTACTTCCATGACTTCTGCTCTGAAAAATTGTCCAGTATAGTTCTTCCACTCACGATTCCCAACAGAGAAACTCGTGGTGCCGTGCGTATGCCTCACTATACGGTCCAACTGGACAGGCTCCGAACTTCCCAGTTTGTTCCTTCTTTTATCTTCAAGTATTTAAGTCCCGTGTCAACAAACTCCCTCTTACCTCGCTTAAGACTCCCACCGTACGTTAGTATTTAAGCTTTTAGCCTTCGTGGTTTGTCCAAAGATAAAAAAATGCAGATACCTCTTTCACAGGACCTTACTTTATTATTAGATTGGGGCGCCAAAAATCTTGTCCATTTTAATGCATCCAAAACACAATCTATGTCGCGAAAAGAGTCATCAAATACTCATTTTTTTACTTATGAGTGGTCAGGTTTTGCAGACCAAAGACATCTTTAGTCTTGTGGGCGTCACATTTAAGAATAACCCTAACTGGCATAAACATATTGTATCTATAGCCACGACAGCTTCAAAAAAGCTTGGATTTCTCTTCGAGCAAAAAAGTATTTTAGTATTTTTCCTTTTCTAATTTCTAACGTTGTATGTGTTCCAAATCCGACTCCTTGGATTGGGGCGCCGAAAATCTCGTCCATTTAGTGCATCTCAAAACACAATCATGTTCCTTGTCGCGAAAATATTTATCAAATACTCAACCTCACTTATGGCCAGTGGTTATACGAGCAAAGACACCTTCAATCTTGTGGGCGTCACATCTGAAAATAACCTTAACTAGCATAAACACATTGTATCTATAGACCACGGCAGCTTTAAGAAAGCTTGGATTTCTCTTTCGAGCCAAAAAGTATTTTTCCCCTTATAATTTATACACTTTGTATGTGTCCCAAACCGACCTCCCTTGGAATATTGTTCTGCTATCTGGGGCATGGCGTGCCCCACAACCCTAAGCATTCTTGATTCCATTCAAAGAAAAGCTGTTCGTCTCCATTAATGATCCTTCATTTACAGAAAGGCTTTCCTCTCTTGTCCGTCGTCGGGCAGTGGGGGATTTATCGCTTTTTATAGGTAATTTCCATGGCCTCTGCTCTGAAGAATTATCCAGTATAATTCCTCCACTAACGGTTCCCAACAGAGAAACTCGTAGTGCCAGCTTTTACCCATCGTGGATTGTCCAAAGATAAAAACATCGCTTGGCATCGTTCGTCTAACTGCTTTTGCGTGCAGAAAAGTATCACTTTGCGCACTTCTTAAGAAAATAACCGTTTCGGAAGTAAATAATGCACTAGAGCAAATATAAATAAATTAAATATTTAAATTGTAATATATTCCACAAAGAAAATTAAAATCTGACAACAACACGGAAAAAAGTCCTCCACATGCCTATCCTAAAGACTTACAGGTATGTCGTAGTACTACCTGTGGCAGTACCGTTCGATTTTATTGGCTGAAATATAAGAGTACCATTGTGTGAATAAGCCGGGAAATTAACTCCTCTCGAATAGTAGATGCCGCACATGTTGACGGTTGTACCCGCGAGTGGTACCTTTGTTAATTTAAATCTCGATTTCATTCATAAAAATAACTTGTTTTTGGGAAGTTTATTGACTTGGACAGTACCTTTGATTCTCGAGAGCTGATTATTTCGTTCTTTGAAAGTACCGTATTATTTTATTTAGCATTCGTATAAATGATGTGTACAAAATAAGTAGTCCTAGGAAAAACATTTTTGGCTTTCCGTTATGCCACAACATGTGGGTAATGTATTTTTTTTTGTATATAGCGTACATCTCATGAAGTCTTAGAGCTTAAGACTAAGGCATTGTGAGTATCTCAGGTAAAAGTAAGAGGCAGTTTAGTAACGCAAGATTTTAAGATTTTGAGATTTTTTTCTTTGACAAAACCACGAGGCTAAAGCCTAAATACTAACGTACCGTAGGTGTCTTAAGCGAGGGAGTTTGTTGACACGGGACTTAAATACTTGAAGATTTGGGGGAAGGAAAAGACCTCCGCGGGCAGCAGGTTCCACAATCTAGAAACTCTAGGGATAAAGAACGAACAAAGTGGGAAGTTCGGGGCCTGTCCAGTTGGGCCGTATAGGGATGAATACGCGGGGCACCACAAATTTTTCTGTTGGGAACCGTGAGTGGAGGAACTATACTGGACAATTCTTCAGAGCAGAAGCTATGGAAGTACCTATAAAAAGCGATAAATCCCCACAGCCCGACGATGGGCAAGAGAGGAAAGCCTTTCTGTAAGTGAAGGATCATTAATGAGACGAATAGCTCTTCTTTGAATGGAATCAAGAATGCTTAGGGTTGTGGGGACGCCATGCCCCAGATATGAGAACAATATTCCAAGGGAGGTCGGATTTGGGACACATACAAAGTGTATAAATTAGAAGGGGAAAAATACTTTTGGCTCGAAAGAGAAATTCAAGCTTTCTTAAAACTGCCGTGGCTATAGATATAATGTGATTATGCCAGTTAAGGTTACTTTCAAAATGTGACGCCCACAAGATTGAAGGTGTCTTTGCTCTGTAAAACTTGGCCGCTCATAAGTAGAGGATGAGTATTTGATGACTCTTTTCGCGACAAGGAACATGATTGTGTGTTTTGGATGCCCCAAAGTGGACGAGACCTTTGGCGCCCCAATCCAATATTAAATTAAGATCCTGCGAAAGAGATATCTGCATCGCTCTGTGTTTGTTTTCCAAAGATGGGTTTAGGAACCTGAAAACTGAAGTGGAGGGTACGATACAGGGCCGTATTAACAGTTTGAGGCGCCCTTGGCTAGGATTCCTTGAGCCCCTATTTTTACCCAAAAATTTTTGAAGATAAAAAAAAAGGTCCTTCCCTCTTCTTTTGCGCGTATTTTATTCCAGAGCAACTTATTCACAGAGAAATTAGTCACCAAAAATCCTCACTGTCTGGCGCCTATTTTTTCATGGCGCCCTTAGGCTGTAGCCTAGTCAGCCTAATGGATAATACGGCCCTGGTACGATATTATATAAAATAAATATATTTTCCTCTTGAGAAAACTTATATTTTTTGACATACATCGTATACCACTACAAAAAATTATTATCTGGGTAATTGCACTTTGGGTGCAGGCAGAACTTTTTTAAAGAATAACTTTTTTGTAAAATTAAAAATAAAAGTTTTTTCATATGGTTCGAACTTAAGTAGACACGTTGTGCCTTTATTTTTTAAAATCTAATAAATTACAAAAATACAGTTTTTAAAAATAATAGTTCTTATGTATTTTATTATTTCAAAATAATCTGGAATTTTATTTACAAATTGAAACAAACGACTTCTGCTCTGAAGAATTGTCCAGATGTCCTCCACTCACGGTTCCCACCAGAGACACACGTGGTACCGCGCGTATGCATCCCTATACGGTCCAACTGAACAGGCCCCGAACTTCCCACTTTTTCGTTCTTTATCCCTAGAGTTTCTAGAATGTGGAACCTGCTGCCCGCGGAGGTCTAGTGGACAGAGCTTTGATCTTCGAAGTCAGAGGTCGGCGGTTCGATTCCCAGCGAGGGAGACATATTTAGGTAGTAGTTATTTAAAAATAACGACCGTGGTGGCACTGCCGCGTTGTCTAAAAGGTGCTGTGAAATGAAACTGCATGTTTCAGTGCTTGGACAACGTTGACGGAACAGGGGAACGATGGGTTAAACATCTAATAACCCGACACCCACGGTACTCTGATATTTAGGCATAGACCTTCGTGGGATGTCAAAAAGATAAAAAAATCAAACTTAATAAATAATAGTTTAAAAAAACTAAAAAAACACGCTTTTATATGCAACCGAACTAAAAATTAGAAAATAATTCTTTTCATTACAAAGAGTTTGTATTACAGAAATAAAAGGTCAAACAATGAATCATAATTATATACCTCAAAATAGAATTATAATAAAATTTAAGATAATAACAGAATAATTCACTTCAGAATAAAAGCGTGGGGTGCTTAATATATTAAATGTTATAATTATTTCATTTGTAAATATCTATGAGGGAAAGTTATGAAAAAAATAGTAAAATGCACCCCACGCTTTTTACTCTGAAGTGAATTTATTCTGTTATTATCTTAAATTTTATTATAATTCTATTTTGAGGTATATAATTATGATTCATTGTTTGACCTTTTATTACTGTAATACAAACTCTTGTAATGAAAAATTATTTTCTAATTTTTAGTTCGGTTGCATATAAAAGCGTGTTTTTTAGTTTTCTTAAACTATTATTTATTTTTCAATTTTTAGTTCGATATATCAATTAGTTTTCTGCGGACATGTGATATTGAAATGTTTCACGAACTATTTCGTAATCTAGTCATTTCATTTAAAGCTTCACTGTTGCATGGGTTTCAGAACGCAACTACTCCGAACAAGTTTCTGTCAGCCTTATGCTGAGAGTACGTCCGAAACTGCACGCATGCGCAAATCGCGCACTAGCTCTTTCTCTGTTACTCTCCTACAGAAAATCTATAAAGGAATTTATTTATCCTGGCGATCCCAATCAGAATAACGGGATACTGTGTTCAGATTATTGCATTGTCATGGGTCCTTGATACGTGTGCAAAGTTTCAAAGAAATCGAATCGCTGGAAGTTGTTGAAAATTGGGCTTAAAGATTCCGTTACATACATACATACATACATATAACCCAAGCTAATAAAAGCGTGTTAACAAGAAACGAAAAAAGGGACAAAATAGCTGTATTTTGCATGCTTAATTTAAAAAAATATGAAAATTTTACACATATTCTTATGTCAGTGTCAGTGAAAAACCTTTATTAGTTCAAGTGCGGTTCGAGACACCACATTAAATGTTAGAAGAATTGCGACTCATATTTATATGAACTTTTCTTATATTCTAATAACGAGATTCTGTTCGTAACCGTCTGGCACCACAGACACACAAACACCCTGTATATTTATTATTTTTCATGCGGAACACAAGTATCATGTCTACCTAATCTTCCCAGCAAGCACTATTTGCCGGCAATGTACATTTTTCATATTGGCATTGATGGTAAAGCATTGGCAATTGGTGGCAATATTATGCCAACATCTTATACGCATTAAAAAGTCAACCCTAAATAAACACTTAATTGCCAATAAATTTTACATGCAGGCGAATTGCCGGCAAGCATACAAAAATGGCGGCATACCAATCCTGATTAAATAAAGCACGCGTTTTTGTTGCAGGCAAATAAATATTGGATTTTTGAAGGCAAACCTTTAACGCATATTCATACTTTTTAAACCATATTATTAACATTGGTATTTAACTAACATTAAAGCAATTTTTTTGATCTGTTTTATTTATAATGGCAGCTAAACAACATTATTTTATGTTTTTTACATAATTTAAAGGAAATGGCCTTTTCATAACATTTTATTGTTAAAAATCATGCAAATAAAAATTAGGTCAAACAAAATGTTTATTATGTATTTTGGAGCGAATAAAAATAAAATGATGGTAAAATTAGCTACGTTAATTTCGACCGAAGGTGACCGTTTTGTGCATTTGTTTTCTACGTGGTTTTCTAGCTTTTTAGTTTCTTTTTTAAAGAAAAGAGTTTTTAATAGACATAATTAAATGTATTCATTACCTAATAAGTGTGTGTTGTGTGATTAATTGGTGATGGCTAGTCGAGAAGGCAAGATATTCAAGTAGACTGTTAGGAGCTGTAAACATTTTGTTTAAAACTTTATTAAAAGTTTTAAAGACGTGTTAATAAAAAATATTATATATATTTAATAGTTTTTTGACATACCGATAGATGGCGTAATGGACAATAAACTACTACGTTTCTGCAATATCTTTGCTTTTTATCGTCTAAACCGTACCCATTAGACGAAAATAATTCGAGAGCGGTCTGCGGTAGGTGATCTCACTTAGCTTTGAAAGAAATATCTTCGGCTAGTGTAAAAATCTGCATCTCCAAGTTGGACAGTGTTCCGAGAGATGGTACTTTGCATTGCAAGGAAATTGCATGCAGTAAGGAGTTTTTTCCCATTTTAATTTTCAAATAAAATATCGCATCATTTTAGCTTTTAAAAAAGTATATGCGACAATTTTCGTCAATAAGACGTCAGCTTGCTGCTTGGGAGTATCTGCATTTGCCCACTTTCGTGTCTTTTTGTTATCTTTTTGCCAATAACTTATTAATGATGGATGCCATCATCTTAAACGCACTTTTTTGCCAATAACTTATTAATGACGCATGCCATCACTTTATCTGCAACACGTGGCCTAATAACGGCCAATTGCCCACTTTCGCGTCTTTTTGATACCTTTTGCCAATGCCTTGCCATTAAAGAGTGTTGGCAATGCCAGTAAATTAAATATACAACGCCGGCAAAAAATGTTATATGGGTTTCTTCGTAATGTTTCTGCCAAAATTTAATTATAAATATTAATATTAATATTTTGCATTGTTTTCCAGCAATTATGCTTTTCCCAGGACCTTATCCCCATTCGAACAATGTCTTTCCTAATTTAAAGTCAATTTAGTTCACTAACGATTACCACTAAATGCCTTTGTAGAATTGTTATAAAAAAATATATAAACCAATAGTATAATCAGTATTAAATGTATTTT